>JAMLFY010000016.1:19580474-19597282 GCA_030441495.1 Dalbergia oliveri
GTGTGAGTTAGGACAAAGCATGCTGAAAAGACCCGTGTTGGTTTGTAAGGACAAGTCGTTAATCCATAAAGCAGGAGAGGTATGTTACAAATGGTATCAGAGCTTGCACCTCTCCCAGGACGGGTGGTTAGAGGATTTACCAGTGAAGTTGTAGGCATGCAACCCAATGACAAAGGCAATGTCTATCGTTCTAAGAAGGTACACACAGTGAGCCCTCCCTAAGGCCTCTAGCGAGGGTACATGATGAACGACTACACACCCAAATGAGAAAGATCCTAAAACTATGTAGGATGAAACTATACATTAAAGGTTGAGCTTATATGATTTGATTAATACTACCTATGCCAACAAAGATGCATTCTTTGTAGCCCATCACAAAGAACTCCACAGTAAGCGTGCTTGACTTGGAGAAATTTTAGGATGGGTGAGAGCCTTGGAAGTTTTTTAGGAAGCGTGTAAGTGAAGACAAAGCATGCTGAAAGACCCATGTTCTGTTTGGGTACAACCAAATCCATAAAGCAGGAGGGGATGTTACATTAGACATCTTCCTTACTAGCATGGAGAGTTCATCTCCATTTTCTTCTTCTATCTCATCATCAAAGGTTCAACAGCCTTCATTGGCTTAACTTTATTTGGCTTCTAACAAGATGACTTCAAGCCCTTGGATTTACTTTTCTTGATGGATTCACCATGCATTTCAAAGAGCACTATGTCATGAGTTTTAAGAGACCCAAAGAGTGCATCAAGAATTAGACTTTGAAGGCCTTTAGCCTCAGGAATGGCCCTGACCTTAGGCAACCACTTAGCAAGGAGGCTTCTTAAGATTTTCTGACCATCTCTGAGTTAGAGTATCTTTTTCCTAGCCCCTTTTAGCCGGTTTACGATGTGCAAGAACCTTATGGTCATTTCATCAATATTTTTTTGATCTGCCATTTTCAACATTTATTGATTAACCAACATACTGATCTTCGTTTCTTTGACATGATCAGGACCTTCATGAGCGCATGTGCAATATGTCCCATATCTCATTTGCTTTGTCACAAGCAATGATTTTATCATATTCAGCCTTGCTAGTGCACATGTAAGGAGGATATTTAGCTTTATTTCAATGGTTCTGGCTTTGTGTTGCTCTGTCCACCTCTTCTAAATTTTTTTATGTTGAACGTACATAATCCCTTTGGTATTTCTTTGGTTAGAACATAATCACCTCAATGAATAATATCCCACAAGTCAAGGCTTATGTATTTTATGAACAACTTCATTCGGTTTCTCCAATGGGACACTCTCCACCATCAAAGAATGGAGATCTGTTGATGAAGTATCCTTCGCTATATGAATATTCAGTGCCATTTGTCCCTCTGACTCTTTGTCTCTAGGAATCATTAGAATTCTTTACCCCTTTAAGCAAAGCTCGATGGCACTTGTAGGTAGAAAAGTGCACGAGAGAAGGGGTCTATTGTGCTTGGCTTCTCTTTTTTCTTTCTAACTTCTTAAAACTTTAACAAGATACTATTAAGCTATAGGCTTGAAGTGGTAGTAAACAAAGTTAGAGATTTCAAAAAGAGACTTTTTGAAAATATCATTAGGAACAGTAAAACTGAAAAAGGATAAACTTTAAGCAAATATAAACAACCATACATAGTAGGAAGCAACAATAGATAAGAGGAGGAAGAAGATATTACATAGATATTTTTATACTGGTTCTGTCAATTTGCCTACATCCACTCTCAACCACGTTGAGTTTCACTAACACCTTTCTTAAACCAAGACAAGAACCAGATAGTCTTTACAATAGCCTTCCCAAGTTTCTACCAGGAGTACATAATCTCACTGTTACAAACCAAGTAGTTATTCATCAGCCTTCAGCGAAACCAGTATCTTTGACCAGCCTTTAGCTAAAACCGAGTAGTTTTTAACTAGCCTTTCTAAGCTAAACTATGACTAGCAAATCAATTTTACCGTCATGTTGCAAGTAGTCTTTGACTAGCCACTCCAAGCTAAAGCTTATATTTACTCATTACTTAGATTTAGGATACAAAGGTTTATGTTTGGGTTTACAACTCAAACTAACCTACACTCAAGTTTCTTTTAGATATACAAAGAAGAACCTGAATAATTTGAATGACTTCTTTCTAACAATTATTCCTGAAAAAATGTATAAACTATGAGGAACATAGAAAGAAGATTTGTACAACCAAAGGAAACTGATTATAAATGTAATGAACTTTAAAGAGATGAAACTAGAAAATTTCACAAGAATTTCAGGATTATGTAGCTTTGTCAGCTCTACTTCTTTGAAAGCATAACATCTCTATTTATAGATGGTCTTTGTTTTTGACCATTGCCTTTGATCAATTCTTCAAGCGGCACATGTTGAACATCTGATTGTGCCGAAAATATAGTCAGAAGTAGCTTAACTTTTAACAAATCCCGTTGTAGAAGTTGTTGAAAGTTGAGGTTTCTGAGACCCATTTAGAAACTACATTTTTAGTTTTCAATCATTGTACGTCTTTATTTTTGCTATCATGCAAAATTACCAAAATGCCCTTAGGTAATTTTTACATAAGATTTTAAGGTTCGAACAATAATATAAGCATTCTTTTTTCTAAAGTTTTCTTTAATTAAAAAATGAAATAAATCCTCCATTTCTAGCCATGATCTAGTGGCCAAACAGCCCCTCATGTGCCTATAAAGAGATGCTCTTCCATTGCCAAAATGTTCACACAAAAACTCAGCCTTAGCACTTGCTTACTTGATAGTTTCCTTACTCAAAGTGGCTCAAAGTTCTCTAATTCTCTCAAGACTTCAAGCTTTCTTCTTCTTCCTTATTCACATTCAAGAGACTCTATCTCAACCTCTAATGAAGCTCTAAACCTCAAGCATACACATTCCAATCATAAATGAACTCCTAAACACATAACCTTTCCATTGTCAAACACAAAAACACAAGAAAAAATCCTTCCTCCATGTCTACCATCAAGGACATATTTCCTTCTTGTAAAGATCAAGCATTATCTTTTGTTAACAAGAAACAACTTGGGTGGGGTTTATTTCATGTTCTTTCTCTTGTTCCTTGCTTTAAATTTCAAATTCTATGGCTTGATAATGACCATGGCTTAATGATGAGGAATCATGGTGCTGGTTGTGAATCCATCATATAATGGACCTCTAAAGGTCAAGGTTTAGTTTTTGTTGTCAAAAGATTAATGGAAAAATTGTTAGTTTCCTTTAAATTGATTCTTTTTGAGCTTGATGATGAGTTCATGAAATAAGGTTCTTGGAACCATGGTATTAAGAACTCTAAAGTCACTTTTTGTGCTAAGAATATTTGGAGTCAAAGAGTTTTATTCTTTAAAGGTCTTGAGCTTTGAGCTAAATAAAATATAGAAATGAACTTGTACATCATGTTTAATTTTCCAAGTCCTATATATCATGTTTAAATTTCAAGTCATCACCTTAAATCTTAAAGATAAGACAATGGAGTTTCATATCATGTTTATATCTCAAGTTGCATATCATATTTATTTTGCCAAGTTATCACCTTATAATAACCAAGATTATAATGAGGTTTGCATGGCATGTTTATGATTCTAGTCATCAGCTAAACCTTGAAAGCTCAAATACATAACCTCTTTTATCTTAAATGAGGATTTTGACTATGGACACAAAACAATATATGAGATTTGGCCTTATGAGGATCTTAGGTATTGAAGTTGGTTTTACCTTGTTTTGAGGCTTGAAATCTTGTTTTTATGATGAACAAAGAGAATTTGATTTTTAAGAATGTAATTATTTTGATCAGGTGATTGTTTTGATTTAGAAATATGAGTGTAATATCAAGGGAAAAAGTGGAATAAGGCTTTATAATAGTTTTGGAATGAAAGAGCAACTCAAAGTGTGTTAAAACCTGAGTTTTTGAAAATTTGAAGTTGTAATGATTACCACCTTTGAAATCGATTACTAGTAGCTTATTCATGTTTGTTTCAAAAATTTAACTCTGTAATTGTTTACCAACTTTATAATTGATTACTAGGATAGAAATGTGTAAACAAGTGTGTTTTTATGCAAATTAACATGAATTGAGGACTATGTATGTTTGGCTTTTATATTATATAAAATGTGGCCTCTAGTATGTTGTATATATTCTATTTGAGCATAGCATGTGCATTAGCTGAGTCTGGTCCTTGATTTCTAGCATACTGGGTTAGTATATTTCAAAACTTTACTCTTCAAGTCAGGTCAGGCACCGGTTATAAGTCATTAGTTGGGTAGTCACTGTTAAACCATTGAATGGATATTATTAATTAAATATATAAATATATTAAAATTTAAATAAATATAATAAAATTATACAAATAATTAATAATTTAATATATTTAAATGGCAAAGCAAACTGAAAAAAAATAATCAAAAAAAACCTGACATAATTTATCACAAATTAACTTATAATAAATTGAAAACTAAAGTAAGATTATAATTTTCATTTTTTTTTGTGAAAAGTAACATATGGCGTACAACTAGAAGCATGGATGATGGATCCCAATTCCCAATCCATTTTGCATTTTTACTTTTTCATAATAACATAAAAAAATAAATCTCATTCAAACCAACCCTCATCATATGCTCTCCTTTTCATAGTGACCATTTGACCTACAACTCTTCTCTCTCCCCATCGTTCACCCACTTTCACTATGACTCAACCACCCTCACAGCCACACAACCTTTCTATCCCCAAAGCCTTTTTCATGCCATTGCACCTGAACTTACTGAACCCAAACCCGCCACCACGCTTATCAAGCTTAGCCACTTAACCCAAAGCCTTTGTCACTGTATCACTCTAATATTTAACCCAACACGCCTAGGACATATTAAGATTAATTATTAGTTATTACTTCCCTTTATAACTCGTTTGTAAAATTACTTAGCAGAAAATACGGGTAAATTTTTTTTTTTTTTGAAATGGAATACGTAAAACAAAGTGCGAGCCATTGCGTACGACGTAAATGAAACGTAAATGGAAGAGCAAATAAATCATGCAAAGCAAAAGCAATAAGGAACACCTCAATCATAAAAACATCCATCATAATATTAATCATAATAGTTTAGTACATCATCTAAAACATAAAAGAAAGCATAAAGTCTTACCCATATACGTGGGAGAGTTGCAGGATAGAAACATAAAATTCAAGAAAACATAGAAAGTTAATACATGGAAAAGCCCCCAAAAGATTGATCCCAAGCCAAGAACTCTCTCCCTCGAGAAGGGCGGCATTCTCTGCCCGAGCTAGCCTCCGCGCCACCATATCCACACCGCCCTTCCCACATCCATGGGAACCTGGAGGGGCAGATCCTTAAAAGGATGAGAAGGGGGATCCTTCAATGGATCGGTCTCCGAATGCCTCTGGGCGAGGAACGTACTCTGGGCGCCGCACCGCGAAAGACAATGGTCCACCGCGCTTCTGCCGTCACCGGGTCGTGTCCTCTCAAAAATCAAATCATCGCTAAGGAGATGTCAGGTGAAGCGAAAGCTGGAAAGGAAAGCAAATGCGTCCCATGTATGAAAAAATGCGCACAGCACAACAACTCTCGAAATGGTAGGATCTGATGATCTGTCGCAATGCACTTCTGATATTCCGTGTCAACGAAGATCACGAATGATGCCATTGCATGAGACATAACAGAAAGAGAAACAAGAGAAGGGTGAGAATCTTGCTAAAGAATCTCATAGGAAACCTCCTATTCTAATGTCATCGATGTCCCCAGGAACCTTGGGTTTATTATAAAAAGGTTAGACATGCAAGGTTCATTATGAGGTTTTTATAAAAGATAATTATCTAAGGTCCGTGTCTTTTATGATGAATCTTAATGCATTGTGCAGCATAGCATAGCATGAATGCATGGAAATATAAGGCAACAATAAAACATATCATTAACAAATAGTTCACATATAAGTAGCATGTAACTTCTCATGATCAAACTTCCACTTTCATAAGATACTTCTCATCTTTTCTCATTTCTCAACTTGTGACATCATGATCTTTTAAAAACAATAGTAACCGACCCTGATACTAGGCTATGAGTTCATACCTTAACTAGTTGTCACTAGTTCTTACTTATCCTCTTGATAAGAATCATAATCATAACAATAACAAATCTGACTCCCAGAGTAATTGCAGGGACCTAAGGAATCACCCATCATGGGACTTTCTTCCTTCTTAAAACGCATTAGCTTGGCCTAGACCAGGACTTTGTCCGCTTTGGAGGCTATGTCGATACCTCTTACCTTTTACCTCTCCTCAGTAGCAGGAGAAGTACGTCTCAGGCAAAATGTATCATCTGGTTAGACCAAGTGACATTGTCCACTTTGGTATGGCCCCCACGACCATACCCTCCACGGGTTTCCTTTCTCCTCACTGGAGCAGGAGAAATGTATCTAATGTCACATATAAAATCTTTCTTTTCAAAACTTTCTCAAGTCTCTCAAATTTGAGGAAATTTGGAGCATAATGACTATACTCCGAATTTCCTCAAATTTGAGTCATGCCACATAACTCAATCACACATATCATTCTCATGGAACTTTCTCAACTAAATAAATTTCTAATTCATAGGAGCATACTCTTCTATCTCTTTCATATTTTGAAATCTCATGCATCTCAAACATGGCATAACATATCATCACATCAACATGCCAAAAACACATAAAGTCTCATGCTCATGATATTAACATATTCACATCATTATGAGTATACCCACTCGTCTATGCTCACATCACACCTCCTATCTCATGGTGTCTTATGCTTTGGCCCTTAGGTCTTAAACTTGTGTTCCAATTATCCTAACCTTCAATATGGATTTTTATAACACCTAAGGGATCATTACCTATAATTCTTTCTAACATTTATGCTCACTAACTCATCCAACCAGCATTGTATAGATTACACATCACGATCATTATTTGACTATGGAGATTCTAGGATCTACACCTTAGACTTTTTTAAGTTCTGTCTTTGCCTAAGATCCTATGTTCAACCCTAAGCATAAACACTAATTATGAACCATCTTCCTTAAGTTCAATTATGCTGAACAAAAGTTATTATTCTTGTGTCTAAGTGTTTTAAGATTTGGTTCTCAAACCTTTCTATTTACTTTGTCCTTCCTAACCTTCAAAATTTCCTCACTTCGCTCAAACATAAACTTAAACATTTCAACTCCTAAAACAGTATTCAATGTGCCGACAAAAATAGAAACCAGAGTGTACATCACACATAATCACATACAATCATGTTATAAGGGTATATTATTGGTTTTTCTCGAAACCATTTCAGGAGCAAAAAGGGTGCTCTGTAATGATTACCAGGGACTAAATTTTGTTCTAGCTTCATAGAACAACCGGTAATCGATTACATAAGATGATAATTGATTACTTAGGGCTAAAACCATTCCAGGAATGAACATCAGAGAATCGATTACATGACAGGTAATCGACTACAGGGTTTTAAAGACCAGTTTGGGCATGAAGAAAACCTTGGTAATCATTACATTGTTGGTAATCGATACCAAAACCAAAATCCTTTTGAAAACCACTGGAATCATTACATAAGCTGGTAATCGATTACCAGAATCTTTGAAATTTGAGAAAATGTGATTTTTGACACACTTCAAGCTATTTAGACACCTTGAGACCTCATAAAATATTTTCCAACATTTTCTTGAGATCATCCTTACATTTTACAAAATCAAAACCATCATTGTATCATGCTAAAACATATCCACTTCTCATGGTTAAAATTTCCATTTGAAGATACTTAGGGCAAGTCTTTGAGCTCTAGGATATTTAAGTGATGGCTTAAACTCAAACATGCTATGCACTTATTTTACTCTTCATTAGAAAATAAAGTGAGTGCATAAAATAAACATGAGATGCATCCTCATTATTATCTTTAAAGATTAAGTGATGACTTGAAATATAAACATGAAATGCAAGCTTGGAATTTAAACATGATAATGCAAGTCCATTTAGTTATTCTTGAGAGTTTAGTGATGACATTAAAGTAAACATGCTATGCAAGGCATAAACATAAACATGTGTGCAACTCATTTTATCTTAGCTAGAGCTCTTACAAGACTTTAAAGGAACATCACAACCTCAACCCAAATATGTGCCTTAACAAACATAAAGTGAGCTTTAGAGTTCTTAGCACCAAGACTTCAAAGAAGTCCTTGGTTTTGAACTTCATCATCAAGCTCAAGAAAATAAACACAAAGCTCAACACTTTGTCTAAACAAAATACAAGAACTAAGTCATATTCTTTATTTTATTGCTCATGGGCTTCAATCTAGAGTAAAGCTCTTAGAACGGCCAACCAACTTTAAGGTTGGCAAAGGTAAGCTTAGAGCTCTTTGAAAACATGTGATTAATTTTCTTAACAAAACTTTTGTGATCTACTTAACATTTTTAACAAACTTTGTTCAAACAAAGGAGAAAGAAATCGAAATCTTGAAGGAAGGAAAGGAAAGGAAGAACCGAAATCATGTATGATCCAAGACCAAATTTTCAAGCTTTAGAGATTTCTCACATGGCATCACAAGTCCATTATCTTGAAACCTCACCATCAAGCCAAAGTTTTTAACACAAGGCTCTAGGCCGAAAATAAAGGAGAGAAGAAGAACTTGGAAAAACCAAGAGAAAACTAGAACTCTTCCTTAAAGGAAGCACACAAAACTTGGAAAATAAACCCCTACCTAAAAAGTCTTAAAGAGAGGAAGAAAGCTTTGTTTCTTGAGAGGAAAAGAGAAGGAAATCCTTCTTGGAAACTTGATGAAGAACTCTGCCAAGGGAGGAAAAGAGGTTCTTTGAGCTTGGGAAGAAAGCTTGAAGTTTGCTCAAGTGTATAAATGTTCAAAGAGCTTTCAAGCTAGTGTATTTATAGAAGATTAAGAGCTCAAGGATGGCTTAGAGGAGGAGGAGTGGCTGGTCATCTTGGGAGGAAGGAGAGAAGAAATATCTCTTACAAGGTATGGCTTTGAGTATGGGTTAACGCACGGGTGAGGTATGGTTTGAGGTATGGCCTAAGCATGGCTCTTTGAGTGAGGATTAAAACAACATGTGACTCAAAAGGAAGGGATTTTTGGCCAACATATCAGCCAGGGGAAGGGATTTTCTCATGTAATTGTGGTTTAAGGATGTGTTTAGGTGTTTCATTAATTAAGGTTTTGATTAGGAGTTTGTAAGAAAGTGTTTAGGTGAGGTATTTGGCTAATTAAGGTTGTCAAGACTTGATTAGGAGGGTAATCTTGCTAGATTAACAATTTAAAATCATTCTTTTGGTCAAATGAGGTATGGGCACAATTCATTAATTTAAGGAATTGGAGAAAGAAAATATTATTCAAGATTCCATGACTAGGAATCTTGAATTAAAGAATGCAATTAGAGTTTAACTAAGCAATCTTAGGTCCTAATTAACCTAAATAAATTATTTTGACTCTAGATTAATTATCGAAATAAATTAATCTTCGATTAGAGCCTAATATTGCTTAGGTTTGCTTAATTACGTCATTAGGCTCACTGTACATTCTAGGGGCAAAATGGTAATTTTACACTAAAACTTCCAGACCTTCCAGTCTTACTAAACATCAAATACCACTCAAAAACACCATTCCAAACTTTCTAGAAAGTTTCGGGCTCAAACGGCACCTTTACCCGTGTAGAACACCGCAGGGTATTTTGGTCATTTTGAGTAAAGTTCAGAAAACAAAATTTTCACCTTGATATATCAAACATAACAAATATAATCCCCTTCAAACATTGAGTTGAGCCATTCGAGGACTGCCGGTAGATTGTCCTCGAATTCTGGTAAAAATGACCTCATGGGCATTTTGGTTATTTGTGCTAATAAGAAAATCGAGGCGTTACAGCGCGCTTTACTATCATTGCCACATTGAGTTGTGTGGTAACGGCCTTTTGCAGGCAATGAAATAGCGTGGTGGTGGACTAGTGATTGTGGTTCTTCTCATATTTTATGGCAACCTTATTTCTGCGTCGTGTTCCTCCTGAATGATGATCACTCTCTCCTCCTCAATCTGTTTTTCCTTCTTTCAATGTTTGTGCTAAATCTGAAACAAAATGTTGTTTGAAAAAAAAATGAACCAGTTTGGTTTTGGTGAACCGTTTGTGTTATGGTTTTGCCTAAACCAGTCTAGCCATACCAGTCTATTCTAGTTGAATGCAAGTTCAATTTATATAGGTGACTGACCCGTGAATATTGATTCAACCGTTACTTGTTCAACCTTAACACCCTTCACACCATAAGGCTATGCTTAAGCCATAACCTTATAATGAGTAGTTGTTACTTGTTTTCTATACTTGACCTTTGATGGAGTATATACATATTACATATGAGCCTGCTCTTTGACAAACATAAAATGCTCTTTCTCTAAGTCATTAAATTTGAACTTAAATAATATATCAAAATAGATAATTGTATTATCCGACAACAAAGCAACATCATATATAACTCTGTCAAACCCTTATCCTGTTTACGCAGGAACCCTCTAATCTAGGTAGGGTACTAATCAACATTCACTAAAAAAATAAAATAATTTGAATTCTATCATTAGTCATTAAAGAACTCCTGACCATGATGCCAGGACTAGTTGAGAATTTCCACAAATAATCATCAACACAGCAATCTATAAATATGATAACAGGATGAATGAGAATCAAAGATTCCTAGGAGGAAAAATACTAGTCTATACACAGTGATATTTGACATAACATTAAAATAATTAAAGTATCTTTAATTTCTTTTGAAATATTAAGCATGCTTATCCACTTTACTTATTAAATACAGGATTATGAGTACACTTATGCTTGAGAATATAAAGGTCATAGGATTTGTAAGATAATTGCTTGGTATTATGGTTATTTAGAATAATTATTTGGTTTGTTTCATTACTTTGTGGGCACAATCTTATTCTAACTTTAAGCTTGAGAATAGAGCTCATAGGATTCCTCATACTTATCATCTATGTATTTCTAGCTATGTAACACCTCGTGTTACATTCTGATATAGTTCACTTGTTGTAGTACCTCGTACTACAACTTGATATAGATCACGTGTGAATCCATGAGCTTATAATCAAGCAATTGATATATATCTAATATCATTATCTTCTGACTAACTTGGTTAGCTACTTTAAACTTAATGGTAGAACTCATAGGACTCTTCTAATATACTTCTCTGTATTGTACTGTCAACGATGTAATGCCCGTCACATTACAACCTGATATAGTTCACTAGATGGAGTACGTCTACTACATCTCATTTGAATAGCCTCGCTATTCCTTCTAGGACATCCCTTTTCTAAAACGATGTACACCTCGCGATTACAACCTGATATAGTTCCAAGGGCATAGCACGTCTACTACTACCCATGAATCCTGAGCTTACCATTAAGCAATTAATATTACATAAGGCGTATATCTTTAGTTTTCTTTCTTCGTATGAAACTCTATCATTTATTTAGAAAATCTCTTAATTATGAAGTAAAATCTCTCCTTAATAGTTCTATATCTCATATTTTGCTATGAGATTTCTTGAAATCTCCTTAACTCTTGTGAGATTTTCTCGTAAAGTCTCTTGAATTACTGTGAGACTTTTCTCTTGAAATCTCTTGAATTTCTTATGAGATATTCTCTTTAGATCTTCTGAATTCTTATGAGATTTTTTGTCAAAATCTTCTGAAGTCTTATGAGATATTCTGGACAAAAATCTTTTGGATTCTTATGAGATTTATCTGGTAAAATCTACTAAACTTTTTATGAGATCTTTCTTAAAGAAAAAGTTCAACATTTATGATATTTTTGAAATCTATTAGACTATTATTGAGATTTTTTTGAAAGTCTATTAAATGGTGATGAGTTGTTTCTATAAAATCTGTTTTTTGTGACGAGATTTTCTCAAAATCTCTAGTCTTTCATGAGATTTCTTCAGGAAGAAACTTATAGAACTCCTTGCTTTATAATTCTTCAATCTTTCAGGAAATTAAACCAAGTGTATTACTTAGATTTCAGAGTTTTTCTTCTATGGATCAAAATCTCATCATTTTTCATGAAACTTTAGCATTATATTTCAAAATATCAATCTTGCAGATTTTTAGAAAATATTGCTGGTTATATTCTTGTAAAATTTCCAGATTTCTCATTCTCTTTAAGGAATAAAATCTCTTTATTTACATAGTTAAATCTCTTACATCAATTACTTAATTCATAAAGCTTTCAAGCATAGCACCCTTTTTCATCTACCAAGTTCATGCATAAGCATCTTGAAATAATTTTAGATTTCACAACATAAATTTCAAGCACATATCAAGAGTTTATATTAGCAAAATAGCCAAATAATCACAAGGCAATAAACTAGAATTTTTCCTACTTTTCTTCCAAGCTTTTTGCTAAACTTTCTCTAGCTTTTTCTTCTCTAATTCAAGCATTAAACCCACTTTCCAACCCCCAGATTTGAAGGGAAAACAAGGTTTTGGATTGAGTTTGATGGAGAGGACTCTTGAACTAGTTTAGGTGTTTAGCTAAGAGTTTCCTTTAGAAAAATGGTGGTTTAGTGGAGGTTCAAAGAAAAAACATGAAGAATGAAAAGAGAAGAAGAAGGAAACGTGAAACTCTCTGATAAACCGAGAAAAAATGACATTTCATTCTTTTTTCATTTTTATAAAATACCTACTTGGGGACCAAGTAATAAGTATGCCTATTGTTAGAATCGATTTTCCTTGTTTTTGTATGAGAAATGTTTATATTTATTTGATCATCCTAAGTAAAAATTATTTAGGATATGATAATATAAATTATTTTTACCAGACTAAATGTTTTGGTGTACCGTTATTACCATCTAGTGTACCAATTATTATTATTTTGATACCCAATCGATACCTAAATAATTTTACCTGGGTTAAAAATATTTATTTAACTTTATCATTATTTTTTTCAATGTCCATATACCAATTATAAGATCTCTTTCTATATCCTAATTAAAATATTATTATATTGACTTTTAATAATATTAAATTAATTTTCATTTTTTTACTAACTCCTCATATTATTCTGGTCATAATTGTGTCTATCGGAATTTTTAAAATCCCTATAGATTATTCACAATTAATCATTTTATCACAATAATACTAAATATGGTCGTTATAGGGTCAAAGCATTTGATAACTAGGGGTAGGAGGATGTTTACTGCTATTAGATGATGATTGGTATTATGACTATTAAATATATACAAAAGATGTGAATGCATATGTGAATCAATGACGTGAGGATATTATGGCATGATGAGTTTATGATTGATTTGTTAAGATGCACAATATATGAAAGTTATAAATATGATGTGTTATGATAAAATTATGATTACATGCTCACATTGCATCTCTAAAATTAACATGCCTATATTAAGGTGACATAAGACACATGGAAATGATCCTCTAGACTCCTCGAATAAAAGGTTATGAGAGGTGATCTGAGAGGACCCTTTAGACTCCAGGAAATAATGGTTATGAAAGGTGTTCTTATGCCCCCTAACCTGCACTATGAAGTCAGGAATTTTAGCTTATCCAGGGGATAAGTATAAACTAGTGACGACTAGTTAGGTATGAGCTCATAACCTACAACTCTTAAGAGGAGAGAAGATATAGGGTGGCCCCCAAGGAAAAGTGAATAAGAAATTTAAGTCACCTAAAAGAATATTGAGTAGAAATCATGTTAGAAAGGTTTATGTTCCTTATGTCATTAATTGTGATATTTTTATGATAATTGGCATATGGCATTGACATGCATTCATGACATAATATGATGCATCCATGACATTAAGATTCATGCTAAAAGGCACGAACCTCGGCTAAAGGTATTTGGAAATTAATAAATGAACCTTATGCATGCTCACATTTTCATAATGAATCCCAGGGTTCCTGAGGACGATAATGATGACACAACGTGTTAGGAGGTGAAAGCCCTACTAAGATTCTTTATAAGTTTCTCATTCCCTCTTCTTTTCTTTCCATATTGTCTTCAAAGGTTGATGGCAATATTCGTGATCTTTGCTGATGCCCTACGTGGGAAATGCACTATGACCTGACCAACCGGTCCTATCATTTTGTGGGTCATTGTAGCGTTTGTACGTCTTTATGGATCGAACCTTTACGCATCCCATTTCTAGTAAACGGTTCTCCTCTACTGCCCCTTTATGATCTTGCCTTTGAGCGTTCGCATCCGTAGCTCTGCAGCTTCCATATACACACTCCGCCATCATTTGTTCGAGACTTCCCGGATTACACACCCCAGTCACCACCTCGTTCTCGGGTCATGGTCGAACCCCTCAGAAGATCTATCCTTCCATCACCCTTCAGGAGGTTTGTCCTCTTCTGCCTATGGAGGTGGGGGTGATAATGATAAGAGACCACGGTCATGCAACCAACAAGAGGAGAGAGCCTGGACGTAGAGGCACCACCCGTCCTCGCCAAGGTGCCCATGTCCAACCCATGGGACTTTATGCCACACGAGACGAGTTGATTCATGGTTTTCACTCCAGGACGTTCCAGGGAGTAGTGAGGAAAGGAATATTATGCTAGTTTATTTTGAATTCAATTGCTATTGTTCGTCTTGTATTACTGTACTTAACTTAAGCTCAATTGGTGGATAGTGTGTTTCGGTGCTTATATGGAATGGTTAATACTTATGCTATAACTATATATATGATGATATGGTTATATTCATGTGATAGTTGTGTACGTATGCGATTAGTTTTTATTTCTCCTCTCTATGTGCGAAATAGACGATGGGTTTTACTTAATATGCGTGGCTCACATTTTGTTTTCAAAGTTCAAAAAAAAAAAAGATTTACCTGTAATTTCATTAAAGTATTTTGAAGAGTTTAAATTAAAGAACTGAATAAAAGAGTAATAACTAATTATTAACTTAAATACGTTATAGGCGTGTTGAGTTAAATATTATGGTGTTTCATTTTAGTATCAAGAGTCGAGTTTTTTCACGAGCCAAAGATTGGGACTGACTATGCTTCTTAAGCATGATGCGATAGCTATGTCATGTGTAGTGATTTATTGGTAGAATAAGCTATAGGATAGCAATGCATGACCCTGTCTATGCATGTGTGGCATGGTAACTAGCTCACTTTGTATGAAGTATTAAGCCTGATCATCTCAGTGTTACCTGTTTTATGTGCTTAGGAACCAATGGTACGACCACGACAGGAAAGGACCGCAAGCTCAAGCGAGTATAGTAGGAGACGGCAGAGGCTCTTCGGGACATGGCAAGGGCCATGCAAATGATGTTCGAGCGTATGGATTGCAGGGCAACTCTGTCGTATGCTGAGGGACTCGAACACGCTCTGTCGAGGAGTTTCGAGGGAACCCTCCTATGTTTAGGGAACCTTAAACCCCAACCATGCCGGCAAGAGAATCAAAAGCATGGAGAAGATCTTCTCGGTTATCACTTGTATCGAGGAGTAGAAGGTGACCTACGCCGCCCACATGCTGGAGGCAATTGGTTCTGGTGGGATTGGAGCTTAGAGATTACTGAGGCATCTGGCACATCTTGACTGGAGATGTTCAAAACTTGTTTCTATGAGAAGTATTTCCCGCATCTGAAATGCTAAAGACATAGAGTTCATGTAGCTGGTTCAAGGGGGAATGAGTATTCCACAATACACTCGAAATTTGAGAAATCAAATTCTCACGAATCTTTCAAGGGAACCCTTATGAGTTTTGGAAGTGTGTCAAATACAAGGCAGGGTTAAAGGCGGAGATTAACATTGCTGTTGTGCACCTGAAATTAAGGATTTCCCCACCTAGTTAACAAGTGCTGCATCATGAAGATGGGCAAAAGAGGCTAAGCACACCAAAGGAAGAAAACTTCACCAAGAAGCTGGTGCCACAAGCCCCAAGTTTCAAGCCGAGCCTAGACCCAAGTCATACCACATTTAGGCCACAGAGGGCTATAAGGCCCCCAGAAATTTCCATCATGGAGGATCAAGTGGTCCCAAAGGCAAGGCACCCAGGAGTCCTGTGATTGTAACACTCTAGTAATTAACCAAATACACCTAGGTTGAATTTGATTAATGACTAGACTTTACTCTTTGCTTTGGTTCTTTCATCATATTTTGAAAAATACTTAGTGAAATTACAAGCCTTTTTTTTTAACATAATTGAAATCGTGAGCCGCGCATAACATAAACGATTAAGCGTAGTAAAATAAGACATTTAAGAATCTAAATATATCATATTGGCTCCATCACATAACATCCATAATGCACATCACAACATATATACAATAACCTCATTCAAAACGTGAGTTAAGTTCATACATCATATCTTACATATTCACACCATAGGAAACTATTTATAAGGAAATCATGCCCCTAAACTAGATAACCTTAAAAGCTGAGGAAGGCTACTCTAAAACTGGGATGCATAACACTCTTAAGACTACTTAAAAACTCTCTAGGGCCATTGTCTTGGAAACGGGGGAAGAAACCTGATACACTGACGAGCTTCCTCGAAGGAGGCACACGAGATGCACCAGGCTGGGTCGCATGGATGGTCTTTTTGCTAACCTCGGCTGAATAACTGTTTCCTTACTACCCTCTCTTACACGTGGGAGAGTAGGAGAGCTCTCAGAATAAGCATGAGTAGGAGGGTCCTCTGAAGGATCAGTTTCAGAATATCTCGTTCGTGGATTATACTTTGGAAAACCATGGACAGCAGATGAGGCGGGATAAGAACGT
>JAMLFY010000016.1:19597782-19619782 GCA_030441495.1 Dalbergia oliveri
TGTGTTTAGGTGTGTCTTTGATTAGGCTTTTGATTAGGAGTTTATAAGAAGGTGTTTAGGTGAGGTAATTGGGTAATTAGGAAGGTCAAGACTTGATTAGGGAGTGGTCATACTAGATTAACAAATTAAATTCATTTTCTTAGTCAAATGAGGTATGACACAATTCCTTAATTTAAGGAATTGGAGAGAGAAACACTATTCAAGATTCCATGACTAGGAATCTTGAATTAAAGAATGCAATTAGAGTTTATCTAAGCAATCTTAGGTTCTAATTAACCTTAATAAATCATTTTGACTCTAGATTAATTATCGAAATAAATTAATCTTCGATTAGAGCCTAATATTGCTTAGGTTTGCTTAATTCGTCGTTAGGCTCACTGTACACGTTTAGGGGCAAAATGGTAATTTTGCACTAAAACTGCCAGGGCCCGACTAAACATCAAACATCACTTAAAAACATCATTCTAAACTTCCTGGAAAAATTTCGGGCTCAAACGGCACCTTTACCCGTGTAGACACAATAGGGTATTTTGGTCATTTTGAGCCAAAAGTTCAGAACGAGATTTTCACCTCTGATATCAACCATAACAATTATAACCCCTTTAAACATCGAGTTGACCCATTGAGGGTTTCCTCAATTTGCCTGTGCTTAAAATTCGGAAAAATGACCTAGGGCATTTTGGTCATTTGTACTCAAACAGCAGAAATCGGACGTCACAAAACTCCCCCATGCTTAAGCTTTCACATGTCCTCATGTGAAACTAAGATTAATCAAGGCATGGATGAAAACGGATGTAAGGAATAGACTAGACTCATAACCTAAAAATGCATGATTCATGAAATTAAATGATAATACACCTCAAATGAACCTAGTGGCATAATAATAAGCTTTCAAACCAATAATCCAGAGAATTTTAACGAGCATGGCATGAACAACAACATAGCATACAAGGTAGAATCCATATGCATGATGCATGGACCAAGTACAAAAATCCTCCCAAGGTTTCTGTTTCCTCTCATTCACTAAGTGTTTGGAATTATGATGCACACTCAATCTTCTCAAATGAAAATGCTTTACCATAGGCTTGTTCCAAAGTCTCATTCTCCATTTTGTCACATACACATGCATACCAAATCAAGAGGACTTAACTTTGGTTGTAATGGGGCTTATGTGAAGGTGGGTAATTATATAGGCTAGTGAGCTAAGCCTCTAGTCAAAAGAGAGCAAATGTATACACTAAGAGCACAAGTACCTAAGGGTACACCTTGTCCAAATTATCACAATTCTAGGCCTTTATTATGCAATGTGGCACACCTTCAACCCAAACTTTTCCATGTTTTTGTTTTCAATTTTTTTTTGTGCTACTTGCTAAATTTTGGGTACACATTATTCCTCCCCCATAGTTAAATTGGGGCATATCCTCATGCTCCACACACTTATGCTCAAGCATATATAAGATTGCACAAGTGTTCTCCTAAGCTTAAAAGGCTGAGAATTTTCATGGTTTTTCACTTTTGGCTAAGGATGTGCTAAAACAAAAGAATGGGCAATAAGACTCAATGGGGAATGGTAACATGTAAAGGTTGGCTATATGGGCAAGTGGCTAAAAATAAGAAAAATGCCTCAATCATATTAGCATGCACATGAAAACATATTTTCAAACAAGACCATAAACAAGTTCTAGAATGCAAATCCAAAGGGAAATACACATGAATAAATAAGGATGGCATATGATAGTCTAATCAAAAGGCTTAAAATCTCACAGATGAAAATGCATGTACTTAATCCAAAATACAATATGAATCCACTAAGCATGCAATATAAAATAAAGTCAATGCCAAGCATGTCAATATAGTGCATGTGATGTGAGCTTATGCATGTGACCTCTATGGTGCCAAATAGATGGTGTAAAATACAAACAAAAATAAATATGATGCAAGACTCAAAACTAAAATGAAATATATAAAATGCAGAAAAATAAAAAGGAAAAGTAAAGAAAAACCTCATGGTGGGTTGACTTCCACCTAACACTTTGTTAACGTCCTTAAGTTGGACGGTTAGGACCCTCAAGGAGAGTATGTAGCTTCAACCAACAAATATGCCAATGAGCCCCCAATCCTTAGTGACTTCACATAGGTGTAGCAGGAGGTGCCTTCAATATCACAGAATCATTCTTGGAATTTTCAACTTGGTTGCACCATCAGGGTGCACATAGGTGACCAAGAATGGTCCCTTCCATCTAGACTTTGGCCTTCTAATCATCAGTTTACTTAGGTCATGCAGCAAGATCCATTGCCCTCAGGGCTTCTTACCCAATATGGGTTGTCAAGAGCACTTGGCAAACTAATGACTGCTTGGGAGGTGTGTCTATACTGAAAACTTAGGACATTCTAACACAACAGGCTCATCATATCCCATGGAAGAAGGAAAGATGGAGAATGTGGGATTTGAATCTTTATAAAGTAAATTACCACAAGCATCATTGTAACACCCTAACTTTTAACCTCATATGCTCGAGTCGTATTTCGGTTAATTATTATTCGTTACGTCTTTGTTTCAGATTTTGACTTATCTTTTAAAATACGAGTAAGGAAAATATGACTAAATTTTTTTTTGAACTTAAAACTTAAATGCGAGCCACGCTTGCGCATAAATACCATTAATACATATAAACATAGCAACCAAATACACGTCATCATAGCAATCATAAATAAACCATAGAGTAATCACAACATAAATTATAGTAGTATATTATAATCATAACATAACAACAATGTCCTTATAAATATAAGGACACCTAGGGGTATCAATTACACTTTGCTTTAACTAATGCAACACAAAATATTAACAAAGCTAGACTAGTCTTCATGCTTCCTTTGCATTCTTATCTTACTAGATGATGTGATTCCTATGCCCGCACTCAAGGAAGATCACAAACATCCACATCTATCCTTGGAATGACAGGGAGGGAAAACAAAAGGGGTGAGAATACTATACAAGATTCTCAGTAGGGTCCCAACTTTAACACAAGTGTCATCGTCATGCCCCACCACTTGAGTTTCATTATGAAAGAGGTGTGCATGCATAGGTTTAGTTTTAATTTCTCAAATCCTATTATCCGAAGTGGGTTTCTTTTAGCATGAGTCTTGATGGCATGAATGCAGTAGATATTTTATGTATGCATGGCAATGCTTGAGCATGACAGTCACGTACCACATATATCACTTAATCATACGCACTATGGAACAACCACAAAACATATGCATGTGCGTCTTTTACTTTATCACAATTGAACTTCTCAGTTCCTTTCTTAACTTTTTCCACACCTCATTGTAGCCACCAAAATCCACCCAACATGCCGCCTCGGCGATTTTTATATAGCTACCAAAACTCCAAATACACCCATCGCCTAGGAATGAGCTCATCCTAACTAGCCATCACTAGATTCATGTGGGGAAAAAGAGGGGAATCATATCTCTTTCTTATCGCCCCATAAACCCTTAACTCCTGAAGTCATAATGGGACCATTTCCTCCTTATCATATCTTGTATGGATGAACATGAGCATACAACCATAGAACATCATATAACATATCCTCTATTCATATCTCATATTCTCATGCATTGTAAACATAGCATACCACATCATCATAGCAACATGCTACATATCCACACATTCTCATACTCACGGTATTTAAAACATTC
This sequence comes from Dalbergia oliveri, assembly GCA_030441495.1. NCBI lineage: Eukaryota > Viridiplantae > Streptophyta > Magnoliopsida > Fabales > Fabaceae > Dalbergia > Dalbergia oliveri. The sequence continues at coordinate 19,601,488 of JAMLFY010000016.1, forward strand.
ACATATATCAAAGCAATACTCACTTATCTCATTCTTACCTCACATCCCTTTATCTTAAGATATCTTATGCTTTGGCCTTACGGTCTTAAACTTGTGTTCTAGTCATCCTAACACCTATTATAGTTCTTTATAACACCTAAAGGATCATTACTTACAATTCTCACTAAGATTTATGTTCACTAATATATCCAAACAGCATTGCATCACTTAGACAAAAAATTATCATACGCTTACGGGTCCTGGAATCCACGTCTTTGACCCTTTCTAAGTTCTCGTCTTCGCCTAAGGCTCTATTTTCAACTCCTAGACATATCCACTAATTATGAACCATTTTCCTTAAGTTCAATTATGCTGGAATGGAAGTTATTATTCTTGTGTCTAAGTGCTTTAGAATTCTTGTTTTAAGTCCTTTCTAATTACTTATTCCTTCCTAACTTCCAAAATCGTCCTCGCTTCACTCAAGTATAATCTTACGCATTTTAACTCCATAAACAGAATTAATATATGGCCAAGCAACAAGAGAAAACCAAAAGTGTACATCACACATAATCACACAAATTCAGGTTATAAGTACATATAAGTTGCTAGTTTTTCTCTTGGGACAATTTCAGGAGCAAAAAGGGTGGCCTGTAATCGATTACCAGAACCTAAATTTTATTCCTGGTTTGAAGAACACCAGGTAATCAATTACATAAGATGGTAATTGATTACTTAGGTTAAAAGTTTCAGAAAAATGAAGAACATCTGGTAATTGATTACATGAACGGTAATCTATTAAGAAGTAAGAACCTAGGCATAATAAACCTTGATTCGATTACATTCCTTACAAGAACCAAAAATCCTTCAAATGGCCACTCTCAGTAATCGATTACATAAGCTAGTAATCGATTACCAAAACTTCCAAAATTTGAGAAAACATGATTTTTGACACATTCTAAGCTTCTTAAACACCTTGGACCTCATAAAACATCTTTCTAACATTTCCATGAAAACATCCTCACATTTTTACAAAATCAAAACCATCATTGTATCATGACTAAAACACATCCACTTGACATGGTTAACATTTCCATTTTCTAAAACTTTATATATGATACTTGGGCAAGTCTTTGAGCTCTAGAATATTTAGGTGACGACATAATCATAAACATGCTATGCACTTTATTTTACTCTTCATTATAAATAAAGTGAAGCATAAAATAAATATGAGATGCAATCTCATTATTATCTTTAAAGATTAAGTGATGACTTGAAATATAAACATGAAATGCAAGCTTGGAAATTTAAACATGATAATGTAAGTTCATTTATTTATTCTTGAGAACTTAGTGATGGCATCAAAATAAACATGGTATGCAAGGCATAAACTTAAACATGAATGCAACTTATTTTATCTTAACTAGAGCTCTTTGCAAGACTTTAGAGGAACATCACAACCTTAACCCAATATGTATCTTAACAACATAATGTGAGCTTTAGAGTTCTTTACACCAAGTCTTCAAAGAAGTCTTTGGTTTGCACTTCATCATCAAGCTCAAGAAAATGGACTAAGACAAAAACATCAATACTTATCAAATCAAACATAAAAAGAACTACTCATATTCTTTATTTTATTGCTCATGGGCTTCAATCTAGAGTAAACTCTTAGAAAGCCGACCAACTTTAAGGTTGGCAAGGGTAAGCTTAGAGCTTTTTGAAAACATATGATTAATTTTCTTAACAAAACTTTTAGTGATCTACTTAACATTTTTATCAAACTTTGCACTAAAAAAAGGAATAAAACAGAAAACTTTGAGAAGGAAAGAAAAGGAAAACCAAAACCATCTATGGTCAAAGACGAAGTTTTCAAGCTTTAGAGGTTTCTCACATGGCATCACAAGACCATTATCTTGAAACCTCATCATCAAGCCAAAGTTTTTTCTCATAAAAGGCTCCAAGGCCGAAAATGAAAAGAGGAAGAAGAGGAACTTTGAAAACCAAGAGAAAACTAGAACTCTTCTTTAAGGAAAGCAACCAAAACTTGAAAATAAACCCCTACCTAAAGAAGTCTTGAAATAAATGAGAAGAAACTTGGATTCTTGATGGAATGAGAAGACAAAATTTCTTTGGTGAGGATGATGGTTCAGCCAAGCAAGGAACTTAAGGAAGATGATTTTCCTTGAGAAAGTAAGCTTGGAAATGGAAAGGGTTAAGTGTTTGAGAGGTGGTTTGAGGTGGGAGAGTGGTGGTTCAAGGTTATTTGTGGTGGTTTGTGGTAGTGGAAAGCCTTCTTTGAGGGTAGAGGAAAAAGAACAAGATGAAGAGAAAGTTAGAAGAAAAGAGAGAAAATGCAAGAAAGCTTAAACTTGGCAAAGCTTCTAAAGTGCAACCATGTTCTTCAATGCTTGGTATTTATAGAGAATTTTCAACATTGGGGCTGATTTGAGAGGAGGAAGGTCGAAGGTTCTTTGGCCATTTGGGGGTGGAAAAATATCTCTTACATGGGTATGGGCTTAGGCATGGCAAGTATGGTTGAAAGCATGGCTAGGTATGGTCAAGGTATGCCTTAAGGCATGGCCTTTGGAGTGGTATAAAATCAAAATGTGACGAAATATGGGGAAGGGTATTCGAGTAGAATTTCCAGCCAAGGGGGAATGATTTGTCCATGTAATTGTGGTTTAAATGATGTGTTTAGGTGTTTCTTTGATTAGGTTTTGGTTAGGAGTTTGTAAGAAATTGTTTAGGTGAGGTAATGGTTAATTAAGGTTGTCAAGACTTGATTTAGGGAGTGGTCTTGCTAGATTAAAGAATTAAAACTCTTTTAAGTCAAATTAAGTCATAGACACAACTCCTTGATTTAAAGAATTTGAGAGAGAAATTGCTATTCAAGATTCCATGACTAGGAATCTTGAATAAAGAATGAAATTAGAGTTTAACTAAGCAATCTTAGGTTCTAATTAACCTTAATAAATTATTTTGACTCTAGATTAATTATTGAAATAAATTAATCTTCGATTAGAGCCTAATATTGCTTAGGTTTGGTTAATTACGTCATTAGGCTCATGTACATGTCTCTAGGGGCAAAATGGTAATTTTGCAATAAAATTGCTCGGGACCTTCAAGCCTGACTAAACATCAAAACCACTTATAAACATCATTCTAAACTTCCTGAAAAGTTTAACTAACGACACCTTTTACCTGTGTAAAACGCAAGGATGGGTATTTCCGTCATTTTAGCTAAAAGTTTGAGAGATTTCACCTCAAATATCAAACATTACAATCATAATCCCCTTAAACACATTGAGTTGACCCATTTAGGACTGCTGGGTTAGCTATTCCTCAAATTAGAAATGAAAATTCCCTAAGGCATTTTATTTAACTAATAATAAAATCAGGTATTACAATCATCAACTAAAGAATCAATGACATCAATACCAAACACAGAATGTTCCTCATGGGATGTTTCATAGCATCAAGAAGTTAAATTAGACTTTCATGTCCCTACACTCCATGGATAATGTGCTAGTATAAATATCAATCATGGTTCTAAGGTTTCAAAATGGTCTACCCAAGATTAATGTATGTTGCTGGCACTAGTGTCATTTTCTTTTCAAGCACATAGAAATTCACAGGGAATATTAAATCATTTCCTCTACAGAACATCTTCCAATAATCCCTTTGGTCTCATGATGCTACGGTTGGCTAGTTGAATTTGCAACCCGATAGGCTTGAGCTCTCCAAAATGCACGAACATGTAGAGATTTAGACATAACATTAATACTAGTTCCAAGGTTAGCCAGGCCTTCGCGATGTGTAGGTTACAAATATGCAAGGGATAGTGAATGTGCTTGGATTCTTGCACTTAGGTGGTAAATTGTTCGGCTTGATAATGGATGAGGCATTTACTCCATGGTCACCTTCTCTCCTGCACTGCCCTTGATCTTCCTCCTATTGGTGCATAAATCTGTCAAAAATTTTGCATACTTTGGAATCTGTTTGATTGCATCCAATAGAGCTATATTCACATGCACCTTCTAAATATTTCCAGTGTGTCCTCCACATCCTTTGGAGTAGCTTTCCTAGGTTTCAATCTTTGGGGAATGGTGGTGAGAGTGAAGTCTAAAACTCTGTAGCTTCTATTAAATGCATGTAACAGCCTCCCTAGTACAATATCAATCTTAAGCCATGACATTTGACTCTAGAATTGTTACTTATATATTGGTAAATCTTTCTTAAATATCTATAGCAAGATCGATAAATTAGGTAGTAACTAAATCGTACTTCTATTAAAATATATAACAAAGAAATAAAACATTTATTTAATACAAAATCAAGTATAAAGGGAAGCTTTTTTATGAGCTTTAATCACATTTTCTATCTTTATATGTATATATATATATATATATATATATATATATATATATATATATATATATATATATATATATATATATATAAAAGTACAATAGAGACAAGTCTTCACAAGTAAACAACTACAAATCCAATTTCTTTCATGCAGTCCTTATATAACATCCCAAATTTCATCTAGGCTAATTGACTCGATGAACTCGAGCAATTGATTTATCGACTAGGCACTTGATCTTGGCCCCATAGTGGGAAGGGTCAACATTGGTGATTTATTGTTGATTAATGACATTAGCATAGTTAGAAGACACACGAATAAGCAACAATAAATACTATTAACACATAAACCCTAAATTAAGCATATTAGATAAGGACAATTTATTTACAAGGTTAAATTCTCTAATCAATATTAGTAAATTACATTAATCAAATAGATAGTAAGAAATTGATTTGAAAGATTAATCCTAATTAATGATACGAAATGAGTAAAACTAATAGAAATTAGACAAATGTCATGAAAAATAAAAAATAATGTTAGAATAATCAAGTGCATCTAGAAAAAGATGCAAAGAATTACAAAAAATGTCATTACTTAGTAAAATTATCAAAATACCCTTGCTATGTAAAGGAAATTACCAAACTACCCTTGCCTTATTAAAAAATAACAAAGACACCCTTATTCTATAAATGGAATTACAAGAATACCATTGCCATTGTCTAATTATAAAAATACCCTTGTCTTGGTTAAAGAAATTACTACAATGCCACTATTTTAATAATTACTACAATGTCAATTGCATAAATCCTAGACTTGTCTTTAAACAAGAATGAATCTAAGTCATTGGATTAAGATGACAATACAATAATTCAATCATATACATCATTCACATTCTTAACCACATACATTCACATAGACAATTCCATGTTAAAAATTAAAAACACCTATTAAACTATAAGGTTACATGATGTAAATCTATGATGCATACATTCATCAAAGGTTAGAAAATTTCCACTAACCATGCATGCCCAACAACATTTTTTTCATAAACCATGGAACATTTTCATCCCAAAATTAGGCCAACATGTTTGCATGAAACATGGAGCATTTCATCCCAAATTAGGCATACATATTTGCATAAAACATGGAGCATTTTCTTATCCCAATATTTGGCCAACATGTTTACATAAATCATGTTTCGAGCATTAGTTCTCTAAGTGCTTCATTTTTTTTCCTTCCACTATAAATACTCTTAAAACTCTCTTCTATTCATTCCATTTCCAAGTTGCAAAGAGAGCTCACCATGCTTTGCAAGAGCTACATGCTCTAACTCTTGTAAAATACATACACTCTTACTAGTCTTCAAGCCTTAGAAACTCTCTAAGTGTTCTTTCTCTCTTATTCTTCTCTATCATTTCTTATTATGTTCTTCTCTTCAAAGACTTCTCTTCACTTTCCAAACTTCATCCAAACATTTAAATTCTAAGCCCAAACTTTCACTAGCCTTCAGAAGAGTTACAATCTTTAACTCTAGTGAAAAATATTTTCTTAAGCACTCAAGTTCTAGAGCCAAAATACAAGGAGGATCATCCACTCCAAGGAATCTTGCTCAAGCTTAAGGAAGAAGAGAAGGTTTTTTTAGACCCTACATAAGAGAAAGGATTCTTCTTTACTTGTTCAAGCATTGTTGGTTTCTAACCTTGTCCATAGTTAGAATGCTCAAGCTTGTATTATTGACAAGAGTTTTGAATGGTTGTTTGTGAAATATATTTTTATGAATCACTACATACACTTCTCTGTTATAATGTTTTATGATGTTTCATGCTTATATATGGCTTAAAAACATGGTAGATATCCTTGTGTTGAGGGAGTAACAACAAACATGAGAATGATAGATGTTGGATTTTTGGCTATTTTGGAGGAGCTACTTCAAAATATGAAACTCACAGAATATGAAGCTTGTGGGAATAAAACTATTTTTTCTACAACTAGACTTAATAAAGAACATTCTCCAAAAAGAATAACCTAAAGGAGTTTTCTAGCCCAAGATATAAATTTTTAAAGTAAGCCTAAGACTAGAACTCTAAATTTGACCTTGTAGTAGTAAAATAGGTGTAACTCACTCTAGAAAAATGCAAATGGACTGATTTTAACTCTATTGGAAAGCTAACACATCTAGGAATACACCCATTTATGCTATTCATAAAGATTTGCACTACGTAAATGGAATGAGAAATAAATTTTGGGATAGTGCGTTGAGAGAGTATGGAAAGGGGTAACTTTACAAGGGTACTATGACATAACCATAAATGTATTTTTAATAAAATTACCCTTAATAGAAAGGTTGATGAGATAAGAATATGGGACTATATTTAAAAGGCTGGGATAATAAGTATACAAAAAGTTACAAATTTTCTTATAAAAGACATTAGAATTATAAATAGAAGATTCAAGTCTTCTAAAGAGATTTTTAGGATCTAAGTTGCAATAATCTTCAAACATATGGGAGCCTAAAAATATATAAAGAACCTCTAATAATATTTTGATATGCAATAATGAAATAAAGGAATGCTAAAGAGTACAAAGAAAGACATTTATAATGTATACATACCAATCAAGACATCTATGACCCCTTAGGAACACTAGGGACTTAACTTGATAGCTTGGATTGCTTAATACAAATCATTTATGAGAAATCTATATGAGATCTTATATGAGATTATTTGCTGATTACTATGAGATATAAATGACATGTCTACTATTTTGGCATGAAGTGGTATAGTAATATGAATATACAGTGATAAGATATGAAATTATTGATTGTGCCATGATTTATTAATGATTACATGATGATGTCCATACATTCATGTTTCAAATGAAATAATAAATGATCAAACTCACTGCTTAATCCTCAAAAGGGAATTAAGGTATTGGTGATTTCACTTAGTGAGAATAAAAGTAAAGCCTATAAAAGTAGCAATGATAGTCTAGAAAAGTGGACTTTAGCCAAGCTCACGCTTAACCCCTAAACTATTGAGATCATGGCAACAGGAAAAAAACCATAAGGTTGTGGTGACAGCCGGTATGAGCTCATTACCCTTTTAGGGTGGTCTAAGGCATTGATGTATTCATCCCGTGAGTAATTTAGAAATATACTAATAGGACCTCGAAGGTGTGGTACCCAAACTAAATATGCTAAAAAGAACCCAAAGGTGTGGTACCTAAGATAATATAAACGTTAAGGATGAGTAATCATGAAATGCATGTATCTCCTAAATTATTATTTCCCATTAGTGATTTTATATGATATATTTGGATGCATGATTGATGAATAACTGAATGCATATTTCTGTTAATGTTATAAGAATAGTTAAAAGCAACTACACTTCGGCTAATTACGTTTGCAAAAATTTAGTAATTGAACCATTTATATGTCCACCTTTTTAATAAACCTCAAGTGACTTGGGCGATAACGATGACACGTTTAGTGCAAGTAGGAACTCTTGAGAAATCTTGTATTTCTCACTCCTATGTTTCTTTCCATTGTCATTACCAGAGACGAACAAGCCTACTTGAAAAACAAAGCTGTAGAAGGAGGCAATTACGTGAAGATTTCAAACCTTCCAAGAATTAGCACTTTAGTTTAGTTATGTTGTAGATGTGAAAAATATACCTATAGTAGTAGAATTTATATTGTTATTTATTAAGAATTTATCACTATGGTATATGTCCTAGTATGACTTATGTATTAAGTAGTTAGATTTTAGCTTATGTAATGGTAATTTTACATTTATTCCTTCATTTCGCTATATTGAATTAAGTAAGTATGCAAAGTAATTTTAAGTACCATCTATGTAAACACTATGTATTACAATTCTTGCTAAGGCTTAAGCTTTTGAAAAGTAATTTAAAATAAGAAAAAAATTATCTACTATTTTTATAAGTTAATTTCAAAAGAAAATAAACACAAAGCATAAGTGAAATCTAATAGAATCCAAATGCGAACTTAAGCATAGTTGGGTCCTTTTAGGGTGTTACATCTTACTCTCTGAATCAACCTCAAGACGATAGGAATACAAACACATAGGGACGAGAATTATGAAAATTCTAGTAGGGTATTTCCCCAAATACACCATCGTAATGTCATTGTCATTGTCCCAGCCACTTTAATTTAATAAGAAAATGTGATATGCATTTCATAATAATAGTTCATTTTTAAAGTTCCAAATCATACTTTCGAAGTGAGTTACTTTTAATAATCAATTCACCTAGTACTACTATATTATAAAGCTCATAGTCAAAGTAAATAATGTTAAACAAAATGATTCAATATGATGTGAATATGCATATGCTAAATGTAGTGAAATTTGCTTAAAGTGCCCTTGACATAATCAAAGTGGTTTCGTTTCTTCTTATGACCACAAAACTCAATTAGTGCATTTTTCTTTTCATTAACATAGGAAAGACTTAAGTTTATGCCCAATGGGTATCTCCATGGACAATTCCACAATGGATAGTTTATACCAAATGGAATCTACCAGCAACTCCCTAAATAGGAAATAGACCTTATTAGGATTGAAGCTTACTCTTATACGTGATCATTGGACTTCATTTTTTCCTCTTCCAAATCACACACTTTATTCCTAGCCAAATACGTCTACCAACTCATAATATCTCAGGGAGGTTCTCTTTTTACCTTCCCCTTTACCTAACATAAGTCTTGCTTTTGTTTTGTCCATATGTCAGAACATGCACAATTGAAGTTCACACATTCTTTCTTTCCAAATGCATGCATAAAGCATATATAGGCATTCATTCACAATGTAATTTCAATAATGCCTCATAAACTAATCTTTAAAGTCACTAGCATCCCTCATATGCATCATACTTGAACCAAGTGTCATTACATTACCAATTCAAGTCTTGGGTTCATTACAGCATATGGATCGATTTTTATACTCAAGTAGCAAAATTAAGGTGCACATCAAACAACCAATTCAAAGGCCATAAAAATTCTCCATGACACCTTAATGTATCGCAAGCTCCTGTAAAAATTTGAAAACAAGAATCATTCTTTAACTATGTTAACAAAATTAGACAAATTCTGAGGTTAGAACCCCCAAATTGTAGCCAACACCACATTCCCAATTTTATTACCCTATCAAATGATCATATAAAGTCTTACAAAAATTCAGGGTTGGACTTCAAGATGTCCTCAATACCTTTTAAAAATTTCAGCTCAAGAATTAATCATTTGGTGTGCTAATAAAATTATATAATTTCAATGTCCCATAATTTGACTATTCGAGGCAACATAACCAATTCGGTTCTTGATTTTTTAAACATAGAAGTGCTCAGATTGGCTCCAAATTTTACTAGAAACACCTTAACATTTTAGCTACATGCCATAAAAGTTTTAGATCAATTGAAATCTCTAAGTAGATCAGAGAATTTGAACAAATTCTTTGCTTACATAAAACTTGGATTTCCTGCAACAAGGTTCAAAGTATATTTTGAAAAGGATTTTTAACATCATCCAATCATTCCACCAAATTAAACACATCAATATCTATCTATCATCAACCAATACATCTAGAAAATTCCAACCAAATCAATCAAAAAATTCAGATCAAAATTGGAAAGAAAAAAGAATAACTAAAACTCTACTTTGGTGGCTTTAGGGATCTTGGCTCCAAAGGTGATCCAAGAATGATTTCCTTCACTTCAAAGCCTCTAAACCAACACCAAACCCTCCCTTAGGTAGCTGATTGTGAGCTCTCAAAGTATAAAAAGGTGATGGATTTAAATTCTAATCGGTTAGTTTGGTAGATATTGAAGAGTGGAATAAGTTTAGTGAAGGAAATTTATGGTTTTAACTAGTCTAGGCTATGAGTTTAGAGCTTTGAATCAAGTTTCCATGGTTTTGGCGAAGCAACAATGGAGCTGGTTGGTCTTTTCTTGTTGTGAGAATGCATTTAGTGGAGTGATAAGGTTGTAGTTCTTGTATTTATGTTAACTTAGACTTAGATATTATATAATATAAATGCATAATTCTCTTAAGAAAAGAAAATGGATAGCTAGGATTTAATCTTGTAAATCAAGATTAAATCTTAGCCTTACACTATGTTTAAAAGGATATACATTATCCTTTTATAATGATTAAACTATCTATTGGTGTTATAAATCGCACATAAAAATTTACCAAATGGGTAAAACACCATATCTGGGTAATCAAACAGTGCTTGAAATTAATTCTAGGTATAAAATCTTCATTTCTAACCATTTCTAACCTTAACCCTATACTTTCTCAGTTTCAGCATTCTCCTGGTCTGGATTTAGGGTTTCAGCTATTTAGGACAGCCCAAGGCCTGCAAGTCACTATTCATGTTTTTTTTTTGGGAACATGTCCATTAGGCCGTCCTCACTATTCCTAACCTTCAGATTTTTTAAATTCTTTCTAATAAAGTTCAAATTAATTTTTAAATAATTTTTGGGGAGTTACATTACCACATACTTTAAAAAAATTTTGCCCTCAAAATTCATTTGAAAATAATTTCAAAAGACAATTTTCATAAATCAAACAAGCAATCCACACACAGGCAAACAAAAGACAACAATCGAATCCTAACGCCTACCTAGATTAGATTATCAGGTTGTAAAGTCTCCTTAGCTCTTAGTGCTCTTTTGTGGTGGCTTCTTAATAAATTTTGGATATCTTTCCTGACACTCCTAGATTTTTATGCCTAGTTTTCCACAATGGTAGCATACGTATTGCCTCACCAAACAAGGTTTACTCCCATGCTTCTTTCCACATTTTGGGCAACTTTGCCATGTGGTTGACTCTGTAGCTATCTGCCCAGAAGGCATTGGTGAAACTGTTTCTTTTAGGGTGGAGCTTCCTCAAAACTTTGGTCTTCCAATGCCAATCTTTTGTTAGAAGTGTCCTTAGCAATTGGATGATTGCTAGCTTCTTCTTGGAGTCCTCTGCACAACGGCACTTGTTTACCAAGGTTGCATAATCCCTAATCTCTAAGAGACTCAAGGCTACTTCAATATTCTCACGTAACCCTCCTTAATACTTCATGCACTTCCAACTTTCATTCAATTCTCTGATGGACCCTTACTTGAGCGCCATGAACTCCAACTCCTTTGCATTCCTCAGAAGGAAAAACTTGTGATAAAAAATCTCTTAAAAACTTCCCAGGTAATTTCAGTATGAAAGGCTTTGAACAACCACTTGGTGCTAACCCACCAAAACTCTGCATCTACTTCCAATGTGTAAGTAGCAAAGGCCACTTTTTGGGTCTTTGTACAATGAAGAACTAAGAAAATCTTCTCATAGCTTTAATCCATTATGCTGCTTTGTTTGGATTAAAAGCTCCTTGAAATGGCAGGGGGGTTTGCCTCTGAACTTATCAAATTTCTACTCCATATCCACTTCTTCCTCCTAAAGTTTCAAGTTGGGTCCGCTCCTATACGATCCAACCTCTCCATCATTCGGTTGGCCACCATAGCTTGTTCTTTCATAGAGCAGTATCTCACGAAGAGTACTCATCATGTCTTCCAGGTTCATGTCCCATTCCTATTATACCTGCTCCACTAGTCCCTGAACACACCAAACAAAATATATTGAGTTGATCAGGCTTAACACTATGCTAAGTGTGATAGCAACTAACTACAGCACCACTAGACGTCATGATATCTAAAACCCTATATCCTATCATATAGACAAAATTCAAGGCATGACTTATCTACACTTTGGAAGCATAGTCAGCTAATTCCTCAAGATCCTACAAGGATGATGTAACACCCTAAAAGGACCCAACTATGCTTAAGTTCGCATTTAGATTCTATTAGATGTCACTTATGCCTTGCGTTCATTCTTCTAAAATTAACTTATAAAAATAGTGGATAATATTTTTTTTCTTTTAAATTCATTTTCAAAATCTTAAGCTTAAGTTAGAATTGAAATACATAACACTTACATAGATGGTACTCAAAATTACTTTGCGTACTTACTTAATTCAATATAGCGAAATAAAGGACTAAATGTAAAATTACTATTACATAAGCTGAAATCTAACTACTTAATACATAAGTCATACCAAGACATATATCATAGTGATAAGTTCTTAATAAATAACAATATAAATTCTACTACTGAGGTATATTTTTGTATCTACAACATAACTAAACTCTTGGAGTGCTAATTCTTGAAGGTCTGAAATATTTACGTGATTGCCTCCTTCTAGACTTTGTTGCTTTAGTGGACTTGTTCGTCTTGGTAACGATAATGGAAAGAAACATAGGAGTGAGAAATACAAGATTTTCAGTAGGAGTTCCTACTTGCACATTAACGTGTCATCGTTGCCATCCCAGCTTGAGTTTATTATAAAAAGGTGGACATATAAATGGTTCAATTACTAAATTTTTACAAACATAATTAGCCGAAGTGTGGTTGCTTTTAACTATTCTTATAACATTAACAAAAATATATGTTCAGTCATTCATCAATCATGCATCCAAATATATCATATAAAATCACTAATGGGAAATAATAATTTAGGAGATGCATGCATTTGATGATTACTCATCCACAACATTTATATTATCTTAGGTACCACACCTTCTGTTCCCATCATTATATTTCTGAATTACTCATCTGGATGAATGCATCAATGCCTTGGATCTTAAAAGCGTAATGAGCTCATACCGTGGCCGTCACCACAACCTTATGGTTTTTTTTTCCGTTGCCGTATCTCAATAGTTTAGGGCGTTAAGTTGTGAGCTTAGCTCAAGTCCACTTTTCTAGACTATCATTGCTACTTTTACAAGCTTTAATTTTATTCTCATGAGTGAAATCACCAATACCTTAATCCCTTTTGAGGATTAAGCGTGAGTTTGATCATTTATTATTTCATTTGAAACATAAATGTATGCACATCATCATGTAATCATCATGGCATAGTCAATCATTTCATATCTCATCACTATATATTCATATTGTATATCACTTCATGCCAAAATAGTAGACATGTCATGTATATCTTATAATAATCAGCAAATAATCTCATATAGATTTCTCATAAATGATTTGTATTAAGCAATCTAAGCTATCAAGTCGAATCCATAGTGTACCTAAGGGGTCATGGATGTCTTGATTGGTATGTATACATTATGAATATCTTTCTTTATACTCTTTAGCATTTCCTTATTTCATTATTGTATTTCAAAATATTATTAGAGGTTCTTTATATATTTTTAGGCTTCCTTATATTTGAAGATTATTGCAACTTAGATCCTTAAAATCTCTTTAGAAGACTTGAATCTTCCATTTATAGTTCTAACGTCTTTTATAAGAAAATTTGTAACTTTCTGTATACTTGTTATCCCAGCCTTTTAAATATAGTCAGATTCTTATCTCATCAACCTTTCTAGTAAGGGTAATTTTATTAAAAATACATTTATGGTTATGCCATAGTACCCTTTTAAAGTTACCCCTTTCTAGACTCTTCATACACCTATTTAAACTTTATTTCTCTACAGTATCTTCATGGTGAAAAGATTTATACATACCATACATGGATGTATTCCTAGATGTGTTAGCTTTCAACTTAGTAAAAATAAGTATATTTTCGTTTTTCTAGAGTGAGTTACACCTATTTTACTACTGCAAGATCAGATTTAGAGTTCCAGGATTAGGCTTTACTTTAAAAATTTATATCTTGGGCTAGAAAACTCCTTTTTAGGTGATTCTTTTTTAAGAGTGTTCTTTATTAAGTCTGGTAGAAAAATAGTTTTATCCCCAAAGCTTCATATTCTGTGAGTTTCATATTTTGAAGTAGCTACTGCCAGAAATAGCCAAAAATCCAGCACCTATCATTCACATGTTTGTTGTTAGTCCCTCAACACAAGGACCATCTACCATGTTTTTAAGCCTTATATAAGCATGGAACATCATAAAAACATTTATAATAGAGAAGTGCATGTAGTTATTCATAAAAATATATTTCAACTATTCAAAACTCTTGTCAATGACATAAACTTGAGGCATTCTAACCATGGACAAGGTTAGAGCCCAACAATGCTTGAACAAGTAAAGAAGAAACTCCCACCTCTTATGTGAGGTCAAAAAAGTCCTTCTCTTCTTCCTTGAGCTTGAGCAAGATTCCTTAGTTATGAGACCCCTCTTATATCTTGGCTTTAGAACTTGAGTGCTTAAGAAAATACTTTTCACTAGAGTTAAAGATTATAACTCTTGTGAAGGCTAGTGAAAGTTTGGGCTTAGAATTTAAGTGATTGGATGAAGTTTGGAAAGTAAAGAGAAGTATTTGAAGAGAAGAACATAAGAAGAAATGGAGAGAAAGAACAAGAGAGAAAGAACACTTAGAGAGTTTCTAAGGCTTAAAGACTAGAAATAGTGTATGTATTTTACAAGAGTTAGAGGATGTAGCTCTTGCAAAGCATGGTGAGGTCTCTTTGTGACTTGGAAATGGAATGAATGGAAGAGAGTTTGAAGAGTATTTATAGTGGAAGGAAAAAGAATGAAGCCCTTAGAGAACTAATGCTTGGAGCATGATTTATGGAAACATGTTGGCTAAATTTTAGGATAAGAAAATGCTCCATGTTCATGCAAACATGTAGGCCTAATTTTTGGGGATGAAAATGCTCCATGTTTCATGCAAATATGTTGGCCTAATTTTGGGATGAAAGTTGTAACGCCAATTTTTACTGTAATTTTTACTATCATTAGGAATTACCGAATTACCGTAGGTAAATATTATATAAAATTTGAGACCAAACAATCCTTAATAAAGGAATATAACGTTAGAAGAGAAGTTAGGAGCAATTCGTGTAAGTATTGCAAACCCCTTTTCTGTACGTGTAAAATGACCAAAATGCCCTGAGGTTATTTTACTGAAAATGAGGATCGTGGGCCCCACCCATCCTCAAGGGGATGTTTTGATAATAATAAGGGATTGTTTGTGTTATGTGTATTAATAGAGGAGAAGAATCCTAATTTTGAGCTCTACGCGCGAAATGACCAAAACGCCCCTACCATTTTAACTCCGATTGCGTGCCACTTAGCCGAACCTCACTAAAATGTTTTAAAAGGTGTTTTTAAGCCATGATTAACCATTGGTTAAGCTCGGGTGGTCGGGCAATTTTTAAGTAAAATGACCGTTTTGCCCCTGTCTTTGTGGAGTTTTACAAATTTTGAGATTTTTTATTCGTCTAACGAAACCTAAGCAATATTAGGCTCAAATTAAAGCTTATTAAATTCTAATTATTAATCTAGAGTCAAAATTATTTATTTAAATTGATTAGAACCTAAAATTGCTTTAAAACACTCAAATTGCTTACTAATTCACCTAAGCCCTTAACCGTAAATTCTCTAAATTGCATGAATACCTTGCCTACACCTAAATAATACATGGAACACACAAAACCCTCTTCCATGAGGCTGTAATGCACGAAATAATTCAGCCATAATCATTAGAATTATTGCAAGATAATGCACAAAAACAAAATGCCAAAAAATTCCCTAAAACATGGCATAAAACATGCCTTAAACAAGAAATGATTTTTCTCCCTTTGTTCCCATGAAAAATCCGAAAATTTGCCTCCTCCTCTTGTCCATACATGAGCTTGAATTCCTCTATAAATAGGCATGCTTGAGGAGCCTTAGAAGCCTTGCTCATAACTTACACAAATTCTAGTTTTAGGAGCACCAAAAGCTTTCTTTCTTCCTCCTCCTTGGCTGAAATTTCTTCTTCCATTTTCAAAGAGATTTTCTTTCATTTCACTCAAGGAAACCAAGTTCTCTTCCTTTCCTTCAAATCAAATTAGGTAGGGAGTTGTTTTTAAGTTTATTTCTATGCTTTGCTAAGTGTTGTTCTTGGTTCAAAATGATGATTTCATGGATTTTCTCTAGTTTTTCCATTTGGTTTTCTTCTTCCTTTTTCTTTGAACAATTCAGCCATATGGCCTAGGTGGGACTAAGATGATGGCTTGATGATGAGGACCTTGAGGGTGGGTTGTGAATCCATCACAAGTTAGGCCTCTAAAGCTTGAAAGTTCCACTTGATGCAAAACTTTAAAGAATAATATTTTTATGATGTTTTTATGATCTTGAGTTTAGAACTTGAAAGATGTATTTCTCACTTTGTCTTGCTAAGATATATATTGGATTGAATTTATATTTCTATAAAGTCTTGAAGGAGCTCTAGTAAAGAAATCAAATGAACTTGCATCCATGTTTAAGTTTATGCCTTGCATAATCATGTTTACTTTCTATGTCATCACTAAAATTTCAAGAATGAATAAATGAACTTGCATACTCATGTTTAAATTTCCAAGTTTGCATTTCATGTTTATATTTCAAGTTGTCACTTAATCTCTAAAGATAATAAAGAAGTTGCATCTCATATTTATTTTATGCTCTCACTTTATTTTATAATGGCTAAAAGAATCAACGCATGACATGTTTATTTTTATGTCATCACCTAAAGATCCTAGAGCTCAAAGACTTGCCCAAGTATCACAAGCAAAGAAATAAGATTATTGGAGTTAAAGAATTGATTCTTTAAGAAGTCTTGAGATTGGAGCTTAAAAAGATGTAATAATAATTCTCTTCTCCCTTCACTCGTCCAGCGGATTACCGCCGCTCCTTCTTAAGATTCTCCTCCTCCACCCTGTCCATACCACCGCTCTAGTTTCTTGCATCATGTTTATATTTCAAGCTCTTGCATCATGTTTAATTTTCAAGTCATCACCTTAAATCTTAAAGATAAAGAAATGGATTTGCATATCATGTTTATAATTCCAAGTTATCACCTTATAATGACAAGATTAAAATGAGGTTGCATAGCATGTTTATGATTCTAAGATATCACATAAATCTCTTAAAATCAAGACTTGCTCCTTTTATCTTAAGTGAGAATTTTAATCATGAAGATTCTTTCAAGTTTAGCAAAAAGAATTAGTTTTTAAAGAAATTTGAGGCCTTGCAAAGACTTTACAAGAAACTATATTCCATGTACACTTAAAATGTGATTATGATAGGTTCATGATTCAGCCACTAATCTGATTTTATTACCAATGTATGATGATGATTTAATATGTTTAAAGTTGTGATTATGTTTATTGATGAGGAACAATTATATGCAAGTTAGAAGAGAAACTAGCTATATAAAACAACTGGAAAGCAAGATTTCTAGAACTCTAGATAATGAAATTTATGCAATCTGTCCAGAACCTTTAGTGGCCTTAAGAACCAGATTTTATTATGTTTAGATAAGGGAGAATGATTCATAATTGGGTTAGTAATTAATTTTGGCATCGTAGGGAAAGACGGTAACGAGAAAGGGTTAAAAACGCAACTTCTACACGTAAAACCTTAAGAATGACTTACTGCCTATGTTGCCCCATATAGTCTAATAATGTTCCTAAGGCTTATAATTAATGGTAATGATGGTAATGAATCCCTTAGATGCATAATTAATTAGTTTAATAATTGAGGTTGCCGATTCTAGTGTTTTGTTGAGACAGCTTTCGTAAGAATTGATGATGATGCCTCCTTGATGTTTTAAATGATAAGTCTATGTAGAGATTTGATGCTTATTAAGTATTTGATAATATTAAATGATTTCATGGCTTGCATGTTATAGTTGCTATTGCAAACAATGAGAATACTTATGCATGAAATAAAGAAATATTCTTTGTTATTTAAAAATTACCCTTGTTACTTGGAAGAAAGTGTATACTGTAAAAGTGTAATTTGGAAGGTTCTGGCTAAGAAAGACTTGGTATTTAAGCGTGTCCATTTGTGACCCACCTCTCCTCCTGGAATCTCCAGATGCATGATCAGTTGATATATATTATTTCGGCATAAGACTATAAATGAGAAAATGTTCTGATGATTATGAATGAAGAATTGTATTATGATATAAC
>JAMLFY010000016.1:19620282-19681282 GCA_030441495.1 Dalbergia oliveri
CTTAGATAGCAGATTGTGAGCTCTCAAAATATAAAAAGGTGATGGATTTAAATTCTAATAGGTTAGTTTGGTAGATATTGAAGAGTGGAAATAGTTTAGTGAAGGAAGTTTATGGTTTTAACTCTGTAGGCTATGAGTTTGGAGCTTTGAATCAAGTTTCCTTGGTTTTGGTAAAGCAACAATGGAGGTGGCTAGTCTTTGCTAGCCGAGAATGCATTTAGTGGAGTGATAAGGTTGTATTTCTTGTATTTATCTTAACTTAGATATTATATAATATAAATGCATAATTCTTTTAAGAAAAGAAAAAAGATGGATGGCTTGGATTTAATGGTTCTAAATCAAAATTAAATATTAGCCTTACACTATGTTAAAAAGGCTATACATTATCCTTTTATAATGATTAAACTAACTTTCATGTTATAAACGCACACTAAAATTTATCTAACGAGTAAAACACCATATCCTGTAATCAAACATTGCCCAAATTATTCCAAGGTATAAAATCTTCATTCTCAACCATTTCTAACCTAAACCCATATTTTTTAGTTCTGGATCTCTAGTCTTAGATTTAGGTTTTGCTGGTTTCCGATGGGTTTGTGGAGCCCGCAAGTCACTATTCCCTTTTCTTTTGAAACACGTCCATTATGTCGTCCTCATCATTGCTAAAACTTGTCGAGATTTTTGAAATTCTTACTAATAAAGTTTAAATTAATTTTAAAATAATTTTGGGGTGTTACATCAGCGCCCGTTTAGCATTACGACGCTTTCCAAGATCCTTCTTTGGTGCTTCATTTGTCTGACTCTAGCGCGGCAGTGGTTTGCCGAGTGTGGCACCCACCCAGAGGTGCTCTCTTGTGCTAGTTCTTCACGCATGCTTGACTTGAGCACTACCTGCTATTTGAGCATTGCGCATTTATATAATCACTTCTGGGCCCAGCTTCTTATTGATCTTCCTCTCAGGCTAGTCACCCTTTGAATTGTTGTTCCAGACCTCAATGTGATTATACAAAACATTTCCCCTTAGATTGGGCACGGTTGGAAAAGCAATTGCGAGGGGCTTGTTGGCTCTGTAATATTCTTCAATTGGCTCATTTCTCTTCTAGTCTGACATTCTCCTTTCTAATTTCCTATATTTGTGATAATTGATTTTTTACCACACTTTATTTTTGCAATTGAATAATGATCTTGGGCAATTTCGTGTGTAAATATTGGTTTTTGGTCTAAATTGGATTTTGGGCTTGTAAATGGAATTAATTATAACTTTTGTTTAAGGTTCCTAATTAAAGGCCAAATTGATAACAAGAAGTCGAGTCATGAAATGCTGGAGCAAAGCTTAGTTAATTAAGTGTCCAAATTGCAAGGAACCAAAGCATTAGTTTTCGGTTCTTGTCCTTTGAACCGGTTTATTTTATTTTTGGTTTTTAAGAGCTAGAAAATAGGATTTGTGACTCTTGGGTTGGCAAAAAAAAAAAAACCTTCTTTCCAGACAGGATTGTAATTTTTTTTGTTTTTTTTGTTTATTCTGTCAACTTCTCTCTTTTCTCCATTTCATCTCGTTTTTTTTGTTTCTGCCATGGTTGGCTAAGGCACTAATCCACCACCCGATTTAGTTTGCGTTAATCAGAGGACGTTTTTGCCTCACCACTTTAGTTCGTTCTTTTCCTTTCCCTCTCTATTTCCTTTTGCATAATGGATAGAGGGAAAGTGGGTGTTGATTAATCGAAAGGGCTTAAAATCAAAACGGGTTTAAGTGGGCACTTGTACGTTGAATGAGTGACACGTTAAGTTTTCTCTAATAAAATACTAGGTGATCACCTAGTAGCTTCGCTTTTTAAATGAATAGGATTTTATTTTGAGGATATTAATGACGAATTTCAGTGAGTAATTGTCCAATGACGGATTTTCAGGAACTAAGTTGGGTTGGTTGCTTTTTAATTGTTAATTTAGCTTAATCTGTTATTGTTGCTATTGAAATTGAACAAACGCCCCTTATTTTTCATTTCTGAATGCTAATTCCTGGATCGTGCCGTTTTCAATTGAGCGAATTAGTTCATTGTGAATTCCTTGGGAAACGTTCAGGTTGCTCTATATTACAAATATATAGCCTGATTAATTTGAATGAGCTCGACAATCACGTCAATTTGCTCCATCATCATCTTCATCATCTTGAGTCATAGTAGGATCTAAAGATGGAGGTGCAGGGAGGGCTGGTTGCCTCTGATGAAGTGCCAAGTATTTCTACCTGAAGGTTGACCTTGTGGTGAGAATTATTTCCCCACTTTAGATTGGGGTGATTTTTCCAATTTGGGTTATAAGTGTTCCCCAATGGAACTGGCTTGGCTAGCTCTTAAAGGGCTTTGTTATTGCCACCCAGTGGTTGAGTCATCTTGCAATGTTGGGCACATATTAGTATGATGGTCATGCGAAGTACATATACCATAGATCTTGGGAACCATTAGAGTTGCTGCCGCTAGCCATCAGCCTACATAAGCTTAGAAGTGCTAAAGTCTAGGTCAACATTGGATTCTCATTTGGCTTAATTCATGAAGGCCTCTAGTGGTTGTGGCTGTCCTGGAACCAAATTGCTGAAAATTGGTAGCCATATTCTCTATCAAATCACCAGCTTCTGCCAAAGTCTTGTCAGGAGTGCCTTTCCACTTATAGCATTAATCATGCACAATAGGTACAAGACCTTCATAAAAGTATTAGAGGAGGATCTACACTAGAATCTGATGGTTGGGCAGTTGGCACATAGGAACTTAAAACGCTCCCAATAATCATGTAGAGTCTTATCAATTGGCGGATTGGAAAATTCTTTTCTAATAAAAGCCACTTTAGAGGTGGGAAGTACCTCTCCAAGAAAAGCCTTTTCATCCTCGTCTAGCTATCAATCCCATTTGGTATATTAAAGAACCAATTTTCCATAGCACCTTCTTAGGGATAAGGGGAATGCTCAGTTTAACATCATCCACCTCCACCCCATTGGGTCTCATGCCAGAACGCACCATGTGCAGCTTCTTAAATGGTGAAGGGTCCTTTCCAGCCAACCCATGGAATTTGGGCAAAGCATGTACCATATACCCTTGAAACTCAAAATCATTATCTAGCTTGGGTATGTAATAGCCAAGGGTTGCTGGGTGAAATCAGGAACAGCCAGCTTCCAAAGTGTCCTGTTTATCTCCCATGTTACCTATTTCCTGAAACACTAAAAGGATTAGTATTCTAGATGGTTTAACTTGCTGATGCTTTAAGTCTGATTCTTTAACTTTTCTCAATTTCAGAATCAAGAGGTTTTAAATTTAGGCAACAGGGAACACCTCATACAAGGGAACATAATTTTTTTCATTTCTTTTTTTGCAAACTAAAATAAATAGCAGAAAATAAAAAATAAATAAAATAACATAAAAGCTGGAATAAAATAAAAATAGAAAAAAATAAACAACTAGGTTTTAATGTCTTTTGACAACGTGCCAAAATTTGAATAGAGGTTGTCGCCTACCTCCTCAAATTAGAAATTATTATACCCTAAGTTGCACCAAGAAAATGTAGCAAAGAGTACAACCTAGGTTGTTTCTCAAGGAGGCTTTATCACTTAGTTGGAAAATTGGGGGTTTGGAACGAAATTATAGCAACGAAATTAAAAAATAATAGCAATAGTGAAGAAGGCATTGTTAGCTCTAGAACCTTTAGAGAGCTTCATAGCAATATATTTTGAGTGACAACAAAATCAATTTAAAGAAAATATTTTGAAGAACAACTAATGTCTACCTTGAGTTTCTTCACATAGTATACATGTATTTCTAGATTGCATAACACGGACTTAAACGAGAATAATCTCACTTTGTATGTACAAACATGATTTATCTCATATAAAGAGATTGAACTTAATAGAAAGTGAGTGTTATATCGTGCAAAGTACGCATACATGCCTAACAGATGAAAGGGAATTATATTAGACATTGTTAGCTCTAGAACCCTTCAGAGAGCTTCATAGCAATATATTTGAGTGACAACAAAATCAATTTAAAGAAAATATTTTGAAGAACGACTAATGTCTACCTTGAATTTCTTTACATAGTATACACGTATTTCTACATTACATAACATGGACTTGAAACGAGAATAATTTTACTTTGCATGTGCAAACATAATTTGTCTCATTTAAAGAGATTGAACTTAATAGAAAGTGAGTGTTATATCATGCAAAGTACGCATACATGCTTAATGGATAAAAGGGAATCATATCAAGGGCAAGAAACCAAGGTCTGGGACTCTAAAAGTAGATGGACTTCAAAAGTACACCATAAATGAAGATATCCATCAAACACTGAAGCCAAAATGTTCTACTATCTTCAATCCCACACTCACAATGTTTTGTTCATCAACAAGCCATGATTGAAAACAAGAAGACCCAAAATTCATCAAGAAACTGATATCCATGTTAGAAAACACACTTCAATGTGGAGTGCTACGTTCTTGGAAAATGAGGGAAATTTAAATTTTTGAAATTCAAATTTAAAGTCAAACTAATTTCACCCTAGTGAGTCATCTTTTGCCAATATGGTTAACAACCTCAACTTTTAGAAGAGTTTCAGAAATCACGTTTAGAAAGTAAGAGTAGTTTTTGAACTAGTAGTAGAAACCTCAATCTTACAATGGCTTCTGAGCTTTAACAAACAAACAGGCTACTTTTCTCATAAGCCTTTCCAAGACGAAAATGGATGATCAAAATGTGTCACTTGGAGATTTGATCAAGGGCAATAGTCATAAGGAAGACCTTCTATAAGAGATGCTATGCTCAAATGAACAAGAGATTGACATTACTCAAGAGTGGAAACTCTATGAAAATATCTCCTCACATCCTGTAAAGTTCATCACGTCATGTAATCAGTTTCCTTACTTTTAAAAATATTCTTTCTACATTCTTGAATAAACATATGTTCTTCTAAGGAAAAAATGATATCAATAAGTCACTCAAGTTATCTCAGGCTATTCATATATATTTTAAGGAAACTTAGGACAGGTTAGTTTGAGTGGCAACCCAAACACAAACCTTTGTATCCTTGATCTAGTAGTGATCAATGTGAGATATCTTGGAGAAACTAATGTAAAAGTAATTGTAATGTGGTAGGGGTTGTCTATTGGTCATAGGCTCAAGCCTTGGAGAGGTTGGTGAATAACTACTTTTAACATGACAGTAGGGGTTGTCTACTTGTCAAGAAGTTAGCTTGGAGAGGCTAGTACAAGGACTCACTGTTGAGCTTGGAGAGGCTAGTGAATAACTACTTTCAACGTGACAATAGGGTTGTCTACTTGTCACGGGGCTAGCTTGGAGAGGCTAGTATAAGACTACTCAAGGTTTAGCTTAGAAGGCTTGTGAATAACTACTTGGTTCAGCTTGGATAGGCTAGTGAATAACTACTTTCAACGTGGAAGTAACGGGGTTAGCTTGGAAAAGCTAGTACAAGACTACTCAAGGTTAGCTGAGAGGCTTGTGAATAACTACTTTCAATATGATAATAGGGGTTGTCTACTAGTCACGAGGTTAGCTTGGAGAGGCTAGTATAAGATTACTCAAGGTTTCACTTTGAATTTGGTGAATAAATACTTGGCTACTTTGGAGAGGCTGGTGAATAACTAGTTAGGTTGTGGCAGGAGGGGTTGTTTATTGGTTACACGAGAGAGCTTGGTAAAGCTGATGTAAAAACTATCCGTGTTCTTTCTCGGTTTGGGAAAGATGTTTAGTGGAACCTTAACATGTGTTGAGTCCGGATGTAGGCAATTTTGGCCAAACCAAGTATAAATATTTTAGGTCATATCTTCTTTTTCCTGATCTCTTTTACTTTATCTATTATGCTATTTTATCTGTTGATATATCCGTTCACGTTTTCGTCATATCCTATAGGTTTAGAATACTACTTTCTGAAAATAACTAATCATATTTCCGCGCACTTCAAGCTTAATGCTTGATAGTTCTTTGTTAAATGAGTCAAATGTGAAAATAGGCAAAAGCACGATTCAACCCCCTTTTCGTGCACTTTTATACCTACAAAGTATAAGAGCCAAGCCCTGAGGGGATGAGCAATCCAAAGATTGCAGGACAAAGATCCAAAAGGACAAAATGACATGAATTCACATTGCAAAAGATCACTAGATCATCTTACCATCTTTTTCTAATGAGGTTCCAGACCCTCAAGGTACACTTAATGTAAAGAGGAGTCCTAGGAGGAGGTGGATAAGACGTAAAAGGAAAGAGTTCAGTGAACTTCTAAGCCAAGCTCTGCTTATATGTGCACTAAGCAAAAATAAATATGACATATTTGTTGCTTGTGACGTGAAAGGAAATATAAGATAGATTGTGGATGTTGCTTGAAGAACTTTAACCATCTTAAAAGTCTTTTGCCCTAAAGTTATCTTATCAAAGCAATGTAACACCCTAACTTTTAACCTCATACGCTCAAGTCGCATTTCGTTAGTTATTAGTTTGTTACGCCTTTGTTTCAAAACTTGACTTATCTTTAAAATACGAGTAAGGAAAATATACTAAATTTTTCTTTTGAACTCAAAACTTAAAATGCAAGCCGTGCGTATGCATAGATACCGACTATTATACGTAAGACATAATAGCCAAATACACATCATCATAGCAATCATAAATAAACCATAGAGTTGTCACAACACAACTTATAGTATCATATCATAATTATAACATAACAGCGATGTCCTTATAAATATAAGGACACCTTAAGATACTAAACACATCAAGCAAGTTTAACTAATGCAAAACATTACTTTAACAAGGCTAGACTAGTCTTCACGCTTCCTTTGACCTTCTAATCTCTGACAAGATAAGGTGATTCCTACACCTACGCCTTAAGAAAGATTACGAATGACCTCATCATTCATTCTGGAGACGACAGGAAGCAAAACAAAAGAGGGTGAGAAACTTATTCAAGATTCTCAGTAGGTTCCCGACTTAACACAAGTGTCATCGTCGTCCCAGCCACTTCGGTTTTCATTATGAAAGAGGTGTGCATGCATAAAATTCAATTTTAAACTTCTCAAATCCTTTTATTTCGAAGTGGGTGCCTTTTAGCATGAGTCTTGATGGTATGAATGCAACAAATAGCTTATGTATGCATGGCATTACCTTGAGCATAACAGCATATATAAACAACACATATTACACAATCAAATGCACCAATGGAACAAAAATGAAACACATGCATATGCGTCTTTCACTTTATCATGATTGAACTCTTTGAGTTCTTTTCTTAACTTTTCCACCCTCATACATTGCCTCTGAAAACCAACCATCTCACCGTCCCGATTTTTAACATGGTCTCCAAAACTCGTCCTTACCTATCGCCTAGGAATGAGCTCAAACCTAACTAGTCATCACTAGATTCACATGGGAAAAGAGGGAATTATATCTCTTTCTTGGATCACCTCACACAACCTTTAACTTGGGAAGTCTGAGGATTATTTCTACATTAGCATATCAAATGAAGGTGCAATATGAGCATGAAATCATAGGATATCATCAAACATATCATGTTTAGAATGCAAGACCATAACTATGTCATATTCTTTACTTTTGCTCATGTGCAACTTTGCCATATATCAAGTAAAAGCATAACGTGCCATTTGCATTCCAATCCACTAACCATAATAACACATAACCTTTCATACACATGACATTATTACTTTCACACGCTCTTGATACATCATAAATATAGGTTCACTCGATCACTTACTCACATCATATCTCCTATCTTATAATATCTTATGCTTTGACCCTTATGGGTCTTAAACTTGTGTTCTAGTTATCCTACGACCATTATATACCTTTGATGCACCTAAGGGATCACTACTTATAATTCTCTCTAATTTTTATGCTTACTAACCTTCCAAACAGCATTACATACATTGGGCATAATGGGGTTTTAGAATCTACGTCTTTGACCCTTTCTAAGTTCCGTCTTCGCCTAAGGCTCTATATTCAATTCCTAAACCAATTATTAGGGATTCCTACACATATCCACTAATTATAAACCATTTTCCTTAAGTTCAATTATGCTGGAACAGAATTTACAATTTTGTGTCTAAGTGTTCTAGAATTCTCATTTTAAGTCCTTTCTAGTTACTTGTTCTTTCCTAACTTCCCTAAATCGTTCCTTGCTTCACTCAAACATAATTTTACACATTTTAACACCATAAAACAGAATTAATACAGTGGCCAAACAACAAGGCAGAACCAAAAGCATAGCTCATATAATCACATAATTTCATGATTTAAATGCATATAAGTTGCTAGTTTTCTCTTGGAATCATTTTAGGAACTCAAAACTCTTTTAGAAACCAATTTATCTCATTAAAATCATATAAATATAGGTGAGGTCAGTAGCTAAATTATTTTGCTCAAGAAATAGATTTAAAACATAAAATCTTGTTCATAATATTCTTTAAGTACACCTAAGCTTAGAAAAATTCCAAGACATAGACTATGGGCACTTATGATTAGATGAACTCATATCAAGTCCATCATCATCATCACAAGGCCAAAATGGCATTCTTGAAATGCCTCCATTTTCTAAAACTTTATATAAGATACTTGGGCAAGTCTTTGAGCTCTAGGATATTTAGGTGATGACATAAACTTAAACATGCTATGCACTTATTTTACTCTTCATTATAAAGTAAAGTGAGAGCATAAAATAAATATGAGATGCAACCTCATTATTATCTTTAAAGATTAAGTGATGACTTGAAATATAAACATGAAATGCAAGCTTGGAAATTTAAACATGATAATGCAAGTTCATTTATTTATTCTTGAGAGCTTAGTGATGGCATCAAAATAAACATGATATGCAAGGCATAAACTTAAACATGAATGCAACTTATTTTATCTTAACTAGAGCTCTTACAAGACTTTAGAGGAACATTAATACCTTAACCCAATATGTATCTTAACAACATAAAGTGAGCTTTAGAGTTCTTAGCACCAAGTCTTCAAAGAAGTCTTTGGTTTGAACTTCATCATCAAGCTCAAGAAAATGGACTAAGAGATAAACTCAACACTTATCAAACAAACATAAAAGAACTACTCATATTCTTTATTTTATTGCTCATGGGCTTCAATCTAGAGTAAACTCTTAGAACGGCCGACCAACTTTAAGGTTGGCAAGGGTAAGCTTAGAGCTCTTTGAAAACATATGATTAATTTTCTTAACAAAACTTTTGTGATCTACTTAACATTTTTATCAAACTTTGTTCAAATAAAGGAAAAAAACCGAAATCATTGAGAGGAAAGGAAAAGAAACAAAATCTTGAAAGGAAAAGAAAAGGAAAAGAAAGCATATATGGTCCAAGACCAAGTTTTTCAAGCTTTAGAGGTTTCTCACATGGCATCACAAGACCATTATCTTGAAACCTCATCATCAAGCCAAAGTTTTTCTCATGAAAGGCTCTAAGGCCAAAATGAAAGAGGAAAGAAAGAGCTTTGAAAACCAAGAGAAAACTAGAACTTTTCTTAAAGAAAGCAAGTAAAACTTTGAAAATAAACCCCTACCAAAGATATTTTTCTTTTGAAAGATGGAAGCTTGATCTTGAAACAAGATGAGAAGAACAACTCCTTCCTTGATGCTTAAAGGAATTGGCCAAGAGAAAAAGAAAAGGGAAAAAAGGTTTGCTTTGAGTTTTTGAGTATGGAAGGTTTATGGTGTTTGTGTGATGGTTTATGTTTGGGAAATGGTGGATGGTGGTGATCCTTTGAAAGGAAGAAGAAGAAGTAGAGAAAGAACTCTTAGAACTCAAAGAAAGGAAGTCTTAAAGCTTTGCACAAGTAAGCAAAGTTTTGCAAGCTTTCTTGGATGCTAATTTATAGAAGAATGAAACACAATGGAGGTGCCAAGGTGAGAGAAAGCGTTGGCCATGAGGAGAGAAAAAGAGAGAAAAAAATCTTTTTACAAGGTATGGTTTTGGGTATGCCAAGCATGGGCAAACATGGGTAAAGCATGGGCACCCATGTTTCTTTAAACAATTTTTAATGGAATTTCAACATGTGATGGATGATTATGGGGGAGGTGTGGCTGATTGAATTAAGGCCTAATGAAGGAGAGAAAAATCTCATCTTAATGTTGGTTTAGGTGTGTGTTTAGGAGTTGATTTGATTAGGACATGAATTAGGAATTGTAAGTGTTTAGGTGAGATAATGGGTAATTAAGGTGGTTCAAGACAAGATTAGAAGAGTAGTCTTGCTTGATTAGTGCAAATCCACCTTTATTAGGAGGAATCTCATCATGTGACAACTTCCATGATTTAAGGAAATTGATTGGAATCTTACTATTCATGAAAATATGACATAAAGTCTTAAATCAAAGAAAAGGATTTTGAGTTTCTCTAAGCAATCTTAGGTTCTAATTAATCTTAATTAATTATTTTGACTCTAGATTAGTAATTAAAATTTGCTAATCTTTAATTAGAGCCTAATATTGCTTAGGTTTTGCTAATCACATCATTAGGCCCAAAATGCACTAAGCTAGGGCAAAATGGTAATTTTTCACAAAGACCACCTGGGCCACCCGGCTTTACAGTCATTAAACATAACTTAAAAACATCATTTAAAACCTTTTGGTGAAATTTGGTTAAGTCGGCACACAAATTGTAGTTAAAAAGTTAGAGGGGCGTTTTGGTAATTCATCGCGTCGAAACTCAAATGAGATTCTTCTACTCTATATCACACACAACACATATAATCCCCTATTATCATCATAACATCCCCTTGAGGATGGCCAGGACCATCAACTCCATTTTCAGGTAAAATGACCATAGGGGCATTTTGGTCATTTGTATCCAAAAAATTGGATGTACAGCAGTGCAAGGCTAAAGTAATGAAAGTTGCTTAAACCTCAAATAAAGAAGAAGGATCTGATGAAGAATTTAATATTGAAAATGGAGATGATTTCTCATTCCTGTGAAATTATCAATAGCCTGAAAGGCTAAGCATAAGAAGGAAGAGACATCAATATTAGGAAACATAAAAAGGGGCAAAGAATATCAAAAGTAACCTGCTAAGCAATGAGAAGGAAGATCTTGAATCAAGAATTCCAACTAAGGGCATCACAAAAAAGTTCCAAAGGAGAATAGTGTGTTGGCTACTTGAGCGACTTTGATGAAGAAAAGATGGGTTAGGAAACCATGACGAGCTAGGGAAGTTGCATATTTATCTTTCATGATTGTACACTTCATGAGGACTAAGGAGAACACCACCCTGACAAATGATTCTTGAGAAAGAAATCCTTCAGAAATGATAGGGAACCTCCCATGAAAACTAACCAAAAAGACCCAGGAAAGTCTAGATACCAAAATTAAAAAAAAAAAACTATTCTTATTGGTGAAAGGGGTCAACTGGTTAAAGTGCTAAGGAACAAACAAACCTGACTACACAGATTCTTAAATGACTCAAGCTTGATGATGAATGAGCTTAAAGAAATCTTGCTAATGTTTTCCAAAAATCTAGAGGAAGGTCTTGAGAAAAATATGTTCAAGGATGCTTTGAAAGCAATCACATGAAAGCGATATCTTTAAAAATGAGCTCCAAAACATCAACTCTTCAAAAAGCATGCTTCACCTCAAAGCAATCAAGAAGTAACATTTGGACACTAAGATTAGCAAAATAAAGACAAAAAAAAAAGCTTGAGGAATCTCAATGATATAGAAACTACAATGGAGTTTATGATTTAAAGATAACCTTTTAAGACAAATTTCGTAGATTTTTCCAAGGATGTGAGATCCAAAATCACTCCTTAAATATGATAATTGTGCCTTTATCTCCATCTTGAACCTAAATGTATTAAAGAAGCTTTGAGCAAATCAAAGTTGGGTGGATACTTTGCAAAAGAAGCTGCCAAAGTTCAAAAAAGGCAAAGTCTATAAGGAACGAGAAAATCATCAACAACACAAAGGAGATGTTCAAGAACACATTTGATGTTGCTAGCAAAGTCATGAGGAACAAAGCAAGTTTGGTTGCACCCATTGTGGATAAGGATAATTGGAAGATTATCACTTAGCAATACTTCAATATCCCTTTAGAAATACAAGTGCTATCTATTTTAGAATTCTTTTCAGCACTCTTAATTCAAGCTCTTGTTGTTATAACATCTTTCTATCCATGACTATTCTAAAAGGAGATATTGAGTTAATGGTTTTGAATACTAAAGACCTAGTGTTAGATATATCCACAAACCATTAGCTGAAGATAATTTTTGTGTCTTTTAAAAAAGAGCTTTTAAACTTATATGGTTTTAAATTATATATAGGCATTCATGCATGAACATCTCTTGGGCATCCTCCCTTCATACCTCCTATTACACCTAAAAATTATTTAAAAATTAATTTTAGTTTTATTAGTCGTAATTTCAAAAATTTGACAGTTTTAGCAATGATGAGGATAGCCCAATGAACATGCCAAATAAAAATTTCCGGCGGGGTGAATAGTCACTTGCGGGCCCCATGGGCATCTTGGGCAACTAAAACCTTAGTAGAGACAGGAAATGCTCGGGATGAAGAAAGAGAGGGTTAAGGTTAGAAATGATAAGGAATGAGAAAGTTATACCTAGAATTAATTTTAGGTAATGTTTGACTACTGGTATGGTTTTGCTCGTTCGGTAGAGTTTTGATGTGCGGTTTTTAACACGTACAAGTTACTTGGTGGCCAAGTAATCTTTACCAATCACTTTATGCCAAGTGGATGGAAAGGATTGAAACTTGAAAAGTAAGTTTCAATCATGGCCTTTCGTTATTATATTTTACTCGGAAGCCAATATCTCATCCATTCGATGAATTCAATATGCAATTTTAACATCAAAACTACTTGCTCCCAAGTCAAAGTGAGCCACTTATCTTGAGCCAAGTGGATGGCTGAGATTCATTATTTGACCAACAAAATAAATCCTAGCTATCCATTTCATTATTTCTTTTTGAATAAGGAAGAAATACCCATTTTGACTACTTAATTAACATATTAACCAAGATAAGGATAAAGTACCAAACTTATCACTCCATCATCATCAATTTCGGCAGACCTCTCCAAGATCACCTCCTCTATTGTTCTTTCTCCCAAACCATCACCAAGATCCCTTCATAAAACTTGTTCTACTAATCAAGATCTATCAATCCAATCAATTGGAATTTGAAATCCTCACCACTTCTCACTTTGATACCTTACTTCCTCACTGATTTATGAAAGGTTTAAGTTTGATTTGGGAGCTTCAAAGTGAAGGGAATCCATCTTGGAGCATCTTAGAGCCAAGGATACACTAGTTTCCAGAGTAGGGCTTTTAAACCTCTTTTGCTTTCAAACCCGTTTTCTATTTTAACTATTGATTTAATTTGATATTTTTAATTTTATTGGTTGATAATATATTGATATTGATGTGTTAATTTTGGTGGAGTGTTTGGATGATGTTAAAAGTCATTTTTGAGAAAAGAGATTTTCAATCATTATGCTGGATTTTCACTTTTAATAGGCAGTCATTGATCACGAATTTTCTAATGGAATTGTGGGTTTCATGAGCTAGAAAAATTATATGTTGAAGCTAACATCCTAGGCTAGTTCCACAAATTTTCTTGGCTATGATTTTGACTCCTAATGCCTTAGAAAAATCAAGAACCAAAATGTTACCCATGCTATTTGGATTTTGAAACTGAAGCTATAATTTGCTAATTTTATTACCATACTAAATGATTGAATTATCACTTGAAATTTTTACAGGGTGTTGATAACATATTGAAATCCAACTTAATTTTTTTATGATTGATATGTTCATTTGATTAGGTAAAAATTTGGGAACTATGGTTGTTGACTATAAATAGGGGGTTTCTGACTCCGAATTTGTCTAATTTTGTTAAAATAGTTAGAGAACTCTTTTTGCTCTGAAATTTTTATGGAACCTTGTGGACACATTGAAATTTTGATAGTCTCTGAATTGATTGTTTGATGTGCAAATAAATTGTGCTACAATATGTGAAATATGTTATTGTGTTGAAAATGAATTGATGCTTTGAATTGATGAAATAATGTCATTTGGTTCAAGTATGATGTATGTGAATGCATGCTAGCAACCTAAAAGATTAGTTTATGAACCCGATTGAAAATTATATAATGAATGGATACTTATATAAGTTTGATGATTATGTATATGTTAAGAGATAGAAAGTCCTCTTTTTATTATGCAAAGGGCACATGAAAGTCCCCTTTTTATTATGCAAAGGGCATCGGAAAGTCCTTTTTTTATAATGTAAAGGGGACTGCAAAGTCCCCTTTAATGTGTAAAGGGAATGGAAAAGTCCCTGATGTAGAGGGCACGTATATTTCATAAAGCAATACTATGCGTTTATAGTATTACGTGTATATAAGTGATTGAATAATAAAATAAACCCACTTGGGAAGGATGATTTTGAACTCTAAATGAACATTTGATATATATATATATATATATATATATATATATATATATATTGCATGCTCACACTTTCTTAATAAGACGAAAGTGGCTAAGGTGATGATGAATTGACATTATGATTGTGTAATCGGGAGTTGCCCTACTAAGAATTGTATAATTCTCACCCCTTATGTGTTTTTGTGTTCCCGTGTCGCCCAGGTTGATCAGAGAAGATGCGATTCTGATTGTGAAGAATGTTATTCAAGTAGTTTGGTAGTTGATGTTTTTTACTTTACTGTACTTAGTTAAAGTTAAATGTATGTAAATGTAATAGGGGGCATATATGTATTAAAGCTCATAAAAGAGCTTCCTTTGTACTTAACTTTTTATTCAATAAATGTTGTATTTCTTTGTTATATATTTTAATATAGTTACACTTAGTTATTACACACTTAATCGACTTTCTATAGATATTTAAGAAAGGTCCATAATTATAAGTAACCATTTAAGTATAATGTCATGACTTAAGGATTAGTTGTACTTGGAGAAATATTACACATCTAAACTAAACACCTACCAGTCATCAATTTACATGTTCAAAAGACATCATTTTGCAAGATGTCAATCAATTGGAAGATCACAAAGCCAATTTGCAAGATCAGCTAATTAGTTAGTATATCAAATATAGTTTACAAGACCATATATCAAATTAAAGATCAAATTCCATGCCTACTAGTTCAAAAGAAGATGGGTTGATAAAAAAAAGATGGATGACCAAAAAGAAAAGATGAGGGTTAGAAAATGAAGATTATATAGGGACATAAGTTTCAGCATATGAAGATAAACTTATGTTGAGTATGTGGTTTGTCTTCTATGGGTTAAAAAAGTGAATAGTGAAGCCTAAAGTAAGCCCTTCAGAAAGTGATAATGAAAAGGATGATTCCCACTCTTTGGGTTTTCCTCTTCCATATTGCCTTCATCTTCAGTGATCATGTCACATCACTTAAATAACCCCCATCCTCACACATCACCTTTTTACCTTCATCTTCAACCTCAAACATGCTACCTACAACCTCAAACATAGCCAGTCCATTCCTCAAGGTCCTACAAGGATGAATTGAGTACCATAATGTATATAAATCATGCCTTGAATGTTGTCTATATGATAGGATATAGGGTTTAGATATGCATGAAAGTCTAGTGGTGTTGTAGTTGGTTGCTATCACACTTAACTTAGTGTTGAGCCTGATCAACACAATATCTTTGTTGGTGTGTTCAAGAACTAATGGAGAACGTAGACGTACTAGGAAGGGAAGGTTGAATTGGTGACATGATGAGATCTTGGGAGATGGCTGCCAATGTGAAAGCACAAGCTGCAATAGCCAACTAGATGATGGAAATATTAATCGAAATGCAAAGAGCTGGAGTTCATGGCACTTAAACAATGATCCACAAGTGTAGCGACATGGCAAAATTCATGAGTTTTACCAATCTTTACTATCTGGGTGCAATGATGAAGCTGGAGGTACATGAAGTATGAAGAGGTTTCCAGGAGGATATTAAAGGTGAGTCCCTTGAGATCAAAGATTTTACTATTCTAGTGAACGAGTGTCGACTTAGAGGAATCTAATAGGAAGCTAGCAATTGCCAAAATCTACTGGGATGATTTTAAGGAGACTGGCATGAATCAGATATGAGGATACCCCACCCTGAAGAAAAGTTTGGCCAATTCGCATGAGGATAAACTACAACAATGGTCAACTACGATATAAGATTGCCCAAATATGGGAAGAACCATGAAGGAAGACTTTTAGGGCTAGACAAAATGTATCTTACCATTGTGGAAAATTCATTTTTATGAAAAGAGATTTTGAGTCATGCTGGATTTTTGGTTTTTGATAGGCAGCCACTGATCATGAATTTTCTAGGAATTGTGAGTATTTTCATAAGCTAGAAAAAATATATGTTGAAGCTAGCATCCTGCTAGTTCCACAAGTTTTTCTTGAGCTTTGTTTTTTACTCCTAATGCTTTAAAAATATCAAGAACCGAAATGATATCCATGCTACCCAGATTATTGGAACTGAAGGTGTAATTTGTCTAATTTTTTTTACTATAACAAAAGATTGAATTTTCCTTTGAAATTTTTATAGGGTGTTTATAACATCTTGAAGTGCAACTGTGATTTTTATTTTGAATTGATTCAATCATTTGCTATGGTTAAAAATTATGCATTTCGGGTTATGAGCAAGGTTAAGTGGTTTCTGAGCACCAAATTTATCTAATTTTGTTAATATAGTTAGAGAACTCTTTTTACTCTGAAATTTTTATGTAACCTAGTGGACACATTGAAGTGTCTTGGGTAATTTTAATGGCCTCTGAATTGATTGTTTGGTGTACAAATAAGTTTGTGGTACAATGGTATAAAATCTGCCCAATTGCTGGAAATGAACCTAAACCTTGAATTGATAATGTAATGGCATTTTGGTTCTAGTATGACATGAATACTTGATATTAACTATTTGACCATGTGACTTGTGGCATATAAATGCATGCTAGAACAAGTAAAGAGTGGTTTATGAGGCATGATTGAAATTGTATTGTGAATGAATGCCTACATGTGCTTTATGCATGCATTTGGAAAAAGAAAGAGAATGTATAAACTTCAATCATCCATGTTCTGACATATGGACAAAACAAAAACAAGACTTAGGTTGAATGAGGGGAAGGAAAAAGAGGAACTTCCCTAGATATATTATAGGGAAGGCAAAAAGAGGAATTTCCCAAAGATATTTTGAGTCGGTAGACGTATCAAGCTAGGAGAGATCTGTTGAGATTTGGAAAAGGAAAAAATGAAGTCCGATGATCATATAGGAATGAGCATAATCCTAATAAGCAGTCTATTTCCTTTGTATGGTGTGATCCACTATAAATACCATTTGGTATAAACTATCTATTGTGGAGTTGTCAACAGATACCCATGGGTATAAACTAAGTCTTTCCTATGTCGATGAAAAGAGGAAAATGCATTGATTTGATTTCTATGGCTATAAGTGAAACCAGGTCACTTTGGATTATTTCACTGCATTTAGCATATGCATAATCATATCATATGTAATCTCTTGATTAGAATTACTTACTATGTGTTTGAGCTTCATGATATATGTGCACTAAGAGATTGATTGTTAAAAGCTACCCACTTCAAAGGGATGATTTTAGAACTTTAAAATAAATCTTTAATATGTATTGCATGATCACATTTTCTTGATAAACTGAGGGCTTGGGCGATGATGATTATGATTGTGTAACTTGAGTTGCCCTACTAAGAATTGTATAATTCTCACCCCTATGTGTTTTTGTGTTCTCGTGTCGCCTTAGGTTGATCCAGAATAATGCAAGGCTACATGAAAGAACTCATAATTGTAGTAGCTTAGTAGTTGATGTTTTATTTTGGTACTTAGTTGGAGTTATATATATGTAAATGTAATAGGGGACATATATGTATTAAAGCTTATAGAAGAGCTTCCTTTTGTACTTAACTATGTATTCAATAAATATTGTGTTTCTTTGTTATATATTTTATTAGAATTTTGCTTGGTTATTACACGTTAATCGAGCTTGCTATAGATATTTAAAAAAGGTCCACTAATTAATAAGTAACAACTCTCGAATACAATGTCATGACTTAAGTATGAGGTTGTACTTGTAGTCATGTAACGCCTGTGATGAGGCAGGGAGTGATCGCTAGTACAAGAAGGCATGAACAAGGAGTGGCTCCTGGCAAGGCCTAAGCGAAGGGATACATGAATGAACCGATTACACACCAGGATGAGAGGATCCTAAGGTTGTATAGGTATGGTACTATACAGTTAAGGATGGCTTATATGAATTGATTCGTACTACCTATGCCAACAAGATGCTTCTTCTTTCGGAGCCCATCGCTAAGAACTCCACAATTAAGCATGCTTGGTTTGGAGGATGGATGACCTCTGGGAAGTTTTTCCCAAGAAGCGTGTAAGTGAGAACAAAGCATGCTGAAAAGACCCGTGTTGGTTTGTGGATAGTCATCAATCCATAAAGCGGGAGGGAATATCAGGATCAACCCACTTGATGGGCTAGGGAGTTTGCTTCAAGTGTGGGAAGCCTGGCCATTATGCTAAGGAGTGCTCTGAAAGGAACCCAACGACCTCTAAACCCAGAACTATAACACCAAGGGGGGTTTCTACCCTCAATGTGGAAGACTCGGTGAAGTCCAGAAACCTCATAGAAGGTATGTGTGAAATGAAAATAGGACCTTAATTGTCCGTTTATTTGGCACAACTCATTCATTCATATCACATGCGAGTATCGAGTCTTTGCAAATGTTTGTGTCAGAACTTCCTTTTGATTCACTATTTCTACATCTATTGGCAAACCTTAGGACATGTATGCTTAAATTGCCATTTCATTATTGAAGGTAGACTTTTCATTCTAGATTTAGTTTGTTTGCTTATGCATGGTCTAGACATGATTCTTGGCATGGATTGGCTTTACGCAACTGTGTAATGTTATAAACTATTATACAAAGTCTCATATTTCTCCCTACCCTTATTGTGCCTAGTAAACCCCTAAGTCTTTACTTAAAAGCTAAGAAGTCAACTGTTATGGGAAGAAAGTAAGAAATATGTTTTCCTAGCCTCAGCGAAGTAGACTTTGAGTAGAACATCGATGATGTGCCTATAGTAAGAGATTATCGTGAGGTATTTCAGATGAGATACCTGAGTTTCCTCTAGTAAGATAGATTAAGTTCTCTATAAGGCTGTTCGAGAATGGGACCTATCTCTATAGCACCTTATAGGATGTCATCCCTAGAATTAATTGAGTTGAAGACTTAGTTGGAGGAACTTCAAGGAGAAAAAGTTTGTAAGACCGAGTGCATCACCATGGGGAGCCCTGGTTTTATTCGTTAAGAAGAAGGATGGGAGTATGAGGCTTTGTATAGACTATAGGCATTTGAATCGAGTGACGGTGAAAATAAGTACCCTTTGCCTAGGATTGACAATTTGATGGATCAGTTGAGAGGGGCGGTAGTGTTCTCAAAGATTAATTTGAGGTCAGGATATCACAGATTAGAGTAAGGGATGAGGACATACCCAAGATTGCTTTTAGGACTTCGGATGGCCACTTTGAGTTCACGGTGATGTCATTTGGATTAACTAATGCTCCTATTGTGTTCATGGACTACATGAATAGAATCTTTATACCCTATTTAGATCAGTTTGTGGTTGTTTTTATAGATGACATACTCATCTATTTAAAGACCCATGATGAGCATGAGAGTCATGAGGTTGGTTTTGGAGATTCTGAAGGAAAAGAAGTTAGATGCAAAGTTATCTAAGTGTGAATTTTGGCTAGAAGAGGTGAGATTTTTAGGACATGTAATGTCAAAAGGAGGCATTGTAATGGATCCTAGTAAGATAGAGGCTGATGAGCTGGGAGGGACTTGCCACGGTAATGGAGATACGAGCTTTTTGGATTAGCTGGCTATTACTGGAGGTTCATTAAGAGGTTTTCTTAGATTTTCTTTCCTTTGACCAAGCTTACTAGGAAGAATGCCCCTTTTGTTTAGACTTGAAGTATGAAAAGAGTTTCCAAGAGTTGAAGGTAAAGTTAACCACAACCCAAGTGTTAGTTTTGCTAGACCTCAATGCATCTTTTGAGGTGTATTGTGACGATTTGAGGAAAGGTTTGGGTTATGTGTTGATGTAAAGTAGGCAAGTAGTGGCCTACGCATCAAACAACTCAAGCTTCATGAAGCAAACTCCCTACCCATGACCTAGAATTAGCAGTTGCTCGTGTTCGCATTGAAGGTGTGGAGACATCATCTATATGGAGTAAAGTTTGAGGTGTTCTCTGTCACAAGAGTCTTAAGTACCTCTTTGATTAGAAGGAGTTGAATATGAGGCAGAGAAGATGGATAGAATTCTTGAAGGATTATGACTTTAGGTTGAACTATCATCCTGCAAGGCTAACGTAGTGGCTGACACCTTGAGTCAGAAGTCATTACACTTATCTCAGATGATGATTAAGGAGGTAGAGTTGATTGAAAAGTTTAGAGACTTGAACTTGGGGATAACTTTGACCATTGAAAGAATGAAGGTGTGCCATCTAGTGTAACGAGTGACTTCAAAGAGATTACTCGAGCCCAATGAGAGGATGGGGAATTTAAGGAGACTTAGAAGCCATAGAAATGGGAAAGTTGAAGGGTTTCACCTAATGAGCCGATAAGCTACGGAGGTTTCAAGGCCGAATTTGTATGTCGATAAGTGGTGACCTCCAAAGGAGATTTTGGAGAAGGCTCATAAGAGTCACTTCACCATTCACCCCGACACTACCAAGATGTACCAGGACTTGAAGAAATGTTATGGTGGCCCGGGTTGAAGAGAGACGTGGCCGCATAGGTGAGAAAGTGCTTAGTCTGTTAAAAGGTGAAGATTGAGCACCAAAAATCTTTTGGGATATTGCAACCCTTGTCGATTCCCGAATGGAAATGGGATAGCATCTCGATAGATTTCGTGACGGGTCTACCTAAGACCCAAGCTGGTCATGTGCATGCATGTTGGTGATTTATTGTTGATTAATAACAAATAATGTTAAAATAATCAAATATGTCTAGAAAAATATGCAAAGAATTACAAAAATACCATTATTTAGTGAAATTATGAAAATACCTTTACTATGTAAAAGAAATTACCAAACTACCCCTGCCTTATTAGTTAATGACAAAAACACCCTTATCCTATGCATGGAATTACAAGAATACCACTGCCATTGTCTAATTACAAAAATACCCTTGTCTTGGTTAATGTAATTACTACAATGCCATTACTTTAATAATTACTACAATACCATTTGCACAAATCCTAGATTTGTCTTTAAACTAGAATGAATCTAACCTATTGGATTAAGATGACAATACAATAATTCAATCACATACATCTTGCACATTCTTAACCACATACATGTACATAGACAATTTCATGCTAAAAATTAAAAACTCTTATTAAAGCACAAGGTCGCATGATATAAAATCTATGATGCATACATGCATTAAAGGTTATAAAATTTTCACTAACCATGCAAGCTCCACAACAACATTTTTTGCATAAAACATGGAGCATTTTCATCCCAAAATTTGGCTATGCTAAAAATTAAAAACACCTATTAAAGCACAAGGTCACATGATGTAAATCTATTATGCATACATGCATTAAAGGTTATAAAATTTCCACTAACCATGCATGCCCAACAACAACATTTTTTGCATAAAACATGGAGCATTTTCATCCCAAAATTTGGCCAACATATTTGCATAAAACATGGAGCATTTTCATCCCAAAATTAGGCCAACATGCTTGCATAAATCATGCAAGCATTCTTCTTCTTTTCTTGATCATTTCACTATAAATACTCTTTAAACTCTCATTCTTACCATTCATATTTTTGGCCAAAACTTGCCAACTAAGTTATGTCAAAAAAAGGAGTCTTTTTCTCTCCAACCTCAAGCTCTCTTCTTCCTCTTTTCCTTCATCTTCAAGAGCCTTCATTCTTAAGCTCCACCCAAGCTCTTAACCTCAAACCACCATATCTCCACCATAGATTAACTCCCAAACACTTATCCTTTCCATTGCCAAACACAAGAACACAAGAAAAATCATCTTTCCATTTCTTTTCGCTTTGGCCGAATCTATTAAGCTCCAAGAGAAGATTTGTTCTTCTTATTTCTTTACAAAAGATTAAGTTTTCTCTTTGCAAATACGAAAACACTCTTGGTAGGGATTTTATTTCATGTTCTTTCTCTTATTCTTCTCTTATATTTTCGGTTATTTTGATTGTTAATGACCATGGCTTGATGATGAGGAATCATGATGGTGGTTGTGGATCCATCATATAAGATTTGATTTTTTTTTTATTGTTAAAAGATTAATGGGAAAATTATGGATTTTCTTTGGATTGTTTCTTTTTGAGCTTGATGATGAGTCCAAGAAATGAGGTTTTTGGAACCATGGTATTGAGAGACTCTAAAGCTCACTTCCTTTTTGTTAAGATTATTTGGGGTGAAGAGTTTCATTCTCTAAAAGTCTTGAGTTTGGAGCTTACCAAGATATAAAATGAACTTGCATCCATGTTTATGTTTCAAGCTCTTGCATATCATGTTTAAATTCCAAGCCTTGCATATCATATTTAAATTTCAAGTTATCACCTTAAATCTTGAAGATAAGGAAATGGATTTGCATTTCATGTTTAAATTCCAAGCCTTGCATATCATATTTAAATTTCAAGTTATCACCTTAATTCTTGAAGATAATAATATGGACTTGCATATCATGTTTAAATTCCAAGCCTTGCATATCATATTTAAATTTCAAGTTATCACCTTAAATCTTGAAGATAAGGAAATGAATCTGCATTTCATGTTTAAATTCCAAGCTTTGCATATCATATTTAAATTTCAAATTATCACCTAACCCTTGAAGATTTAAAAGTGAACTTGCATTCTCATATTTATATTTCAAGTCTTGCACATCATATTTATATTTCTAAGTCATCACCTTGTAATGATAAAGATTAAAAATGAGATTGCATAGCATATTTATGATTCTAGCCATCACCTAAATCTTTAAAGCTCAAGACTTGCCTTTTTTTTTATCTTAAATGGAAATTCATGGCTATTGATTTGGTAATGTTTGATTCTTGAATTATGCAAATGATGATCTCTAGTATAATTGTATATATCCTGTTAAGCATAGCATATGCATTAGCATTCGGTCCTTGATTTCTAACATATTGGGTAGGAGCATATCTACTATTATGAGATATTGATGATAACAAGCTTATGGATATATACAAAGAATGTGATATATGCTTATATGATCAATTACATGATGATTTATGGCATGTTGTGATTATGAATGATTGATTGAGATGCATGTTTGATATGTTATGTGACAAGGAGAATTGGGGAAATTCCTTCTAGCGTTATGCTGAGATTTTCGCCAAATTTGTGGACTTAGAAAAATTATGGAATTTTGAGCATGAAATGATGAATAATAAGTTATGATATTGGCCATGTTTATATGCTCATGTTTGCATCTCTAAATGGCATGCTAAGATTAAAGGTGACATAAAACATATAGAAATGATCCTCTAGACTCAGGAATTAATGGTTATGAGAGGTGATCTAATAAGGGGATCCTTCAGACTCCAGGAATTAATGGTTATGGAAGGTGACCCAAAGAGGTGATCCTTTAGACTCCAAGAATTAATGGTTATGAAAGGTGATTCTATGCCCCCTAACCCGCACTCCAGGAGTCAGGAATTTGCTTATCAATAGGATAAGTGTAGAGTAGTGACGACTAGTTAGGTATAAGCTCATAACCTAGAACTCTGAAGATAAGAGAGTATTAGGGTGGCCCCATAAAAGAGAACAAGAAAGTTAAGTCACCTAAGAAAGTAAAAAGGAAAAATTATATTATGATGAATTATGTTCCTTATGTTATGATAATTGTAACACCCAAAAAATTATGAAAATTAATTTGAGCTTTATTAGTCATAATTTCAAAAATTAAATTAGCAACAATGAGGATGACCCAACAAACATGTCCAAAAAAAAAATTGGACAGGGTGAATAATAACATTGCTTGCCCACAAGCCTATCGGACCACCGAAACCCTAGATCCGACTAGGAAATGCCCGGATGAAAAGAGAGGGTTAGGTTATAAATAGTTATAAATAAGGATTTTATATCTAGGATTAAATTTCTGGGCGATGTTGGGTTACCCAGGTAAGTGTTTCACCCGGATTTTAAACTAGCCATTCATTTTTTTTGTCATTAGAAAGAAACTATACTTTATTCATATAAAGATTACATTTATATCAACATAGGAATAAGTCAACCAACCTTATCACTCCATGAATCAAATCCTCAGCCAAACAACACAAAATAGCCACCATTGTTGCTTCATCAAAGAGCTTCAAACTTGATTTAAACCTCCCAAAATCATAGGCTAATCTTGTTAAAATCTCAAGACCTCTTCATAAAACTTACTCTACTCATCACCACCTTCAAATCTAACCGATTAAAATCTCAAATCTCCATCAATCTTTACCTTGATACCTTACTTTCTCACTGATTTCATAAGGGTTTAGGTGTGATTTGGGAATTTTGAAGTGGAAGGAATCAATCTTGGAGTAACTTGGAGCCAAGAATCCTTTAAACACCAAAAGTAGGGTTTTCTTTGCCTTTCTCTTCAAATTTATTCTAATGATTTCTGATTGAAGTAGGTCTGAAATTTTGAGTGTATTGGTTGATAATATGTTGATATTGATGTGTTAATTTTGGTGGAGTGGTTTGATGTTGGAAAAATCAGTTTGGTCAAAGAAATGTTGAGTGATACTTGCTGGATTTTCAAGTTTCTTATATGCAGTGCATAATCACGATTTTTCTGGGCATGTTATAGGCATTATTGTAAGCTGAAAACAATATATGTTCAAGCTAAAATCTTGGCTAGTCCCATAAATTTTCTTGAGCTCTGAATTAGACTCTAACTATCTGAAAAATCATGAACCGAGACTATATATGTGCTGCGGATTTTTGGTCTTAAAGCTGCAAAATTTACTAATTTTTTTAACATAGCAAATGAATGATTTTTCCTTTGAAATTTTTACAGAGTGTTAACAACATCTTGAAGTTCAATTGTGATTTTTATTTTGAATTGATTCAATCATTTTCTAGGGCTAAAAGTTATGCATTTCGGGTTCTAAGCTAAGGCTATGGGGTTTCTGAGCATTGAAATTGTCTAATTTTTTTAACATAGTTACAGAACTCTTTTTACTTTGAAATTTTTATGGAACCTTTGATAATTTTTTATAGCCTCTAAATTGATTGTTTGATGTGCAAGATAAATTGTGCTACGAACATGTGAAATCTGCCACTATGCTGAAATGCAACAATGCTTTGAATTGATGAAATAATGGCATTTTTGTTTCTAGTATGACATGAATACTTGATGTTAACTATTTGGCCATATGACTTGTGACATATAAATGCATGCAAGAGGAAATAAAGAGTGGTTTATGAGGTATGATTAAAATGTCATTGTGAATGAAATGCCTACATGTGCTTTATGCATGCATTTGGAAAAGGAAAAGAGAATGTATAAACTTAAATTGTACATATTCTGACATATGGACAAAACAGAAACAAGACATAGGTTGAATAAGGGAAGGAAACAAAAAGAGGAACTTTCCTAAACTTATTTTGAGTTGGTAGACGTATCAGCTATGAATAGATCTGTGTGTGATTCGAAAATGGAAAAAATGAAGTTCGATGATCACATATAGGAATGAGCTCAATCCTAATAAGGTCTATTTCCCTTGTGGTGTGATCCACTATAAATACCATTTGGTATAAACTATCTATTGTGGAGTTGTCCACGACAAATACCCATTGGGTATAAACTAAGTCTTTAGTATGTCGATGAAAAGAGAAAAATGCGCTAATTTGATTTCTATGGCCATAAGTGAAAACATGCCACTTTGAGATAATTTCGCGGCATTTGGCATATGCATAATCATATCATATGGAATCTTGATTAGAGTTACTTATTATGTGTTTGGGCTTCATGATATATGTGCATTGAGTGAGTGAATGCTAAAAGAAATCCATTTCGAAAGAGTTGGTTTTGAACTTTAAAAATGAACCTTTGATATACGTTGCATGTTCACCTCTATCGAATAAACCGAAGTGGCTGGGCGATG
Source organism: Dalbergia oliveri (assembly GCA_030441495.1). Taxonomy (NCBI): domain Eukaryota; kingdom Viridiplantae; phylum Streptophyta; class Magnoliopsida; order Fabales; family Fabaceae; genus Dalbergia; species Dalbergia oliveri. The sequence continues at coordinate 19,646,527 of JAMLFY010000016.1, forward strand.
AAGATGATATTATGATTGTGTAACTGGGAGTCGCCCTATGAGAATTGTATAATTCTCACCCTTATGTGTTTTTGTGTTTCTGTGTCGCCTCCAGGTTAATCTAGAGAACTATAAGGCGCTACACACAAAAGGAATCAGAATTCAGGAGTTTAGTAGTTAGTGTTTTTATTACATTGTACTTAGTTGTATGTATATGTTTGTAAACGTAATAGAGAACCAATATGTATTCAAGCTCATAGAAGAGCTTCCTTTTGTACTTAACTATGTATTCAATAAATGTTGTGTTTCTTTGTATGATATTTTAATAGAATTATGCTTAGTTATTACACATGTTAATCGAGCTTGCTATAGATATTTAATAAAGGCCAGCTAATTAATAAGTAATAACTCTCGAGTACAATGTCATGACTTAAGAATGGCCCGATGATGAAGTCGGAAGTATCGTCAATGCAAGAAGGCACGGACAAGGAGCGGCTCCTGGAAGACTTCTAGCGGAGGGGTACATGAATGAACTGATTACACACCCAAATGAGAGGGATCCTAAAACTTGTAAGGTATGGACTATACAGTTAAGGTGGGCTTATATGAATTAATTTGTACTACCTATATTAACAAGATGCATCTTCTTTTCAGGAGCCTATCATGAAAGAACTCCAGTGAGCGTGCTTGACTTGGAGCAATTTTGGGATTGGTGACCTCCTGGGAAGTTTTCCCAGGAAGCGTGTGAGTAAGGACAAAGCACGTTGAAAGACCCGTGTTTGGTTTGGCAGTTGTTAATCCATAAAGCAAGGATGGATGTTAGGAATTCATTCAAGTTTTGTGGTATGTTGCATAAGCATTAACATGCATTTCATAATATGGTATGATGCATTCATGACATTAAGATTCATGTTAAAAGATATGGGCCTCCTAATAATGGTATTTGAAACTTAATAAATGAATCTTATTTATGTCCACTACTTTCATAATGAAACCCGAGGTTCTGAGGACAAAAATGATGACATTTGTTCAGAGGCGAAGCCTACTGAGATTCTTGTACAAGTTTCTTATTCCCTCTCTCTTTCTTTTCCATCTCGTCTTCAAAGGGCAATGGCTACATTCATGATCCATGTTGGTGCTCTCACTTGGTAGATGCACTTTGATCCCCAACCAGCCTTATCATTTTGTGGGTCGTCTCGCTACTCCTACTAACCTTGCTCATGTGCTCGGATACTTATCCCCTCTGAGTGTCATTAGTAGGTGTTGATGGTGGACCTCTTGGAGCGCTTATGCATATCTCGTGGAAAGGATAGCCTTATTTTGATAGTTTTGTTAGAGGTTATCTACTCTAGGCATGTCCCAGGAGGAGTGGGAGAAGATGTTTTAGTAGGTTATTTTAGTTCCTATCCATACACTATTTATGTCTTTTCTAATGACTATACCTAGCCCAACCTTTGTTGGTGGGCATGATATCCTTTTAGTAGTGTATTTTGGTGCATGATGTGGAAAATAATACTTATGCTATAATTATATATGATGATATGGTTATGTTCATGTGATTGTTGTGCACACATGTGACTTATTTATTTCTCCTCATATGTGTAGACACAATGATGGGTTTTACTTAGTATGCGCAGCTCACGTTTTGTTTAAAAAAAAATTTGCCTGTAATTTCATTAAAGTATGTCGAAGAGTTTAAATTAAGAACTGGAACAAAAGAGTAATAACTAATAATTAACTTAAATACATCATAGGCGTATTGAGTTAAATATTAGGGTGTTACAATTTGAGAGCCCAAGAGGAGTGGAAATGTATTCCCTAAGAGATTAGAATCCTAATAATAAAATCTTTAGTTTTAGTGAAGAGCTTGTTTTTTTTTGTGAGAATGTGTGTATGACTCCAAAAAGAATGTTAGAATGATGTTTTAAAATGGTCTTGGAATGAAAGAGCAGCGAATTTGTTAAAACTTTGGTTTTTCAAACTTTGGGGATTCTGGGAATCGATTACCAGCTTATGTAATCGATTACTAGAAGGATTCTTTGTAAATGGAACAAGTTTTTGGTTCTAATAATTGATTACCAGCTTATCTAATCGATTACCAAGATGCTCATTTGTCCAAACAAGTTTTTATTTTGAGAATCAATTACCAGCACATGAAATTGATTACCAGGACCCGAAATGTACAAATAAATGTGTTCTAAGCGAGATAATGTGGATTGAATTATGTAAATGATAATTCCTCTATGCTTATGAATATATGCAAAGAAATGTGATGCATGCGATAAATGACATGATAATTTTGTGGCATGATGAGATTATGAATGAATGATTGAAATGCATGATCCATGAGAATTATGAGCATGACATGTTAGATGATAAGTTATGGTTACATGCTCACATTTGCATATGCAAATAATATGCTAAGATAATAGGTGACATAAGACATACGGAAATCATCCTCTAGACTCCAGGAATTAATGGTTATGAAGGTATATGCCCCCTAACCCGCACTCTAGGAGTCGGGAATTTAGTTATCAAGGTGATAAGTATAGACTAGTGACGACTAGTTAGGTATGAGCTCATAATCTAGAACTTTCAAAAGGGGAAAGTATTAGGGTGGCCCCCATGGAAAAGAGAATAAGAAGTTTAAGTCACCTAAAAGAATAATGAGGAAAGATCATGTTAGAAGAATTTACATTCTCTGTGCTATGCCCACTTAATATGGTTCTATGATATCTTTCTTATGGCATTGACATGCATTCATGACTTAGTATGTTGCATTCATGTACTAAGATTCATGCTAAAATGTACGGGCCTCAGCTAATGGTATTTGAAACTAATAAACGAACCCTATGCATATGCTCACTATTTTCATAATAAAACTCGAGGTTCCTGATGTAACACCCTCTCAATTACCATGTTTTACTCGAGTATTGACATAGTAATTAGCAGAGTATTACTAGCGGCCCTGACTATACTAGTCGGAATTAATAGTGATAAAGGAGTTTAGATACACATGTTACCACAATCATATTCATATAGATGGACATCATGTTTTGGTTACAATATATACATCAAAAGAAAAAGAAACAACGAAGCAACCTTTAACTAGTCAAAACTCTTAGCAAATGAGGCTAGTCCCCCTATGAATACCTAACCTGCTCAAATACTCAGCCTTACAAAATATTATATAGATACAACAGAGCAAAAGAAAACTAATAATACATCCCTCAGGAGGCTATAAAGCCCTAACATACACTACCTGCTATGTACATGACAACAATCTCTAAATCTCGCCTCCTCTTACAGGAAGCCGTTGGCCATCGTGCGATGACCTCACCTCCACCGGAGCGTCTTGGCCTTAGGGTCCGAGTTGGACGAGGAGGACAAGAAATGGGTGCTTCTTCTGAGGTGTGCGGGTGGAGCAAGGGGAACCTCAAACACGTCAGGATGTGCCATGTGGAGAGGCACACCCTCGTAAGGGAAGGTGGGGTCGAAGCCGCGGCAAAAACTGAAATACTAAAGGAACGATCGAAAAACATATATATACGGAACTGGGAGTAACCAACGGCGTACATGGAGTCCAACGCCAGGTCGTATTGCCACACCCATTGTGGCGAGTCAAAGAAATACACAGGGACGGCATCTGTCTGAACAATACAATACACACAACTGGAGGGTGAAAATATTGTAAAATTCTCAGGAGGGTAGTTCCCCTAGAGGCTACACATAGTATAGATAAGAAGTTCATGAATATACAATATTCATATAAAGATCATAAATAGCAATCCTAAAATCTGGAGATCACGAGAACTTAGAATGGCACCAGGAGTCAACGAGGTAATATTATGAACAACCATAAATTCAATTCCACGTATCTTTCTCAATTTCTCAACATAGGGAAGGCTTAGTTTCACATAGAGCTGCATCCACATTTAATAATTTCATAGAGGACAATAGACTTGCTAGGACATGAGCTCATTCCTATTCGTGATCATCGGACTTTATTTTTTTCCATTTCCGATCACACACTTTATTCCTAGCCACGTCTACCGACTTATAATTTTCTAGGGAAGTCCTTACTTTTGCCTTCCCTTTCTATCCCTCTAAGCCTTGTTTCCGTTTTTCCAAATGTTCAAATATGCAACAACTTAATGTATACATACTATTTATGTGCGTTCTCACATAACAGCATCATATAATCCTTGTTCTTGTCTCAAAACATGTTTACCTTACAATTAGATATTCAATTATATTAGAGGTTCATGAATAAGAAATTGAAACAATTAGTGTGCATTCATATGTCATAGACTTGGAATAGATATCATACTATCATGAAATTTCAGCCATTTCCACATTCCAGCACCTTGGCACAATTTCTGTTCTAGGTTCAACATTTAATTGGTGTATTCAAACAACCATCCCAAGAGTCGCAAAAATTATATATGACACTTAAATGTGTCTAGAATAACCTGTAAAAATTTTCAGGACAATCAGAATTCTATAATTACATCAATAAAATATACAAATCTGGTGGTCAGGCCACCAATTCACAGGCCAGATTTGGGTTCCCACCTTTTAACCCTAAAAATTGATGGAACCAATGCACAAGAAAATTTACAATCACACTTAAATATGTTATTAGCTTTGTACAAAATTTCATGAGCTATTTCAATCAATTGCTATAATAATAAAATCGGACAAGTTTATTGCTTCAGTTTCAACAACCAGGACAGCACAACACATTTCTTCTTGATTTTTTTTTGAGGCAGTAAAATTTAAAATTAACACCTAGGAAAATTCATGTAGTTAGTTTAAGATGTCCAATACAACATAAAATTTTTTTATATCATCTAATTACCCAGAAGTATAGCAGAAAATTCGTGCATAATTACTACTTGCAGAACAACAGAATTCAATGCCTAGTTCCAATTTCCTTTGAGAAAAACCCCTTTTTAACACCATCCAGACACACCACCAAAATTCACACATTAATATCAACATATTATACATCAATACAATAAAAAATTTTGGGCCTAGGTCATGCCAAAGCATATTAGAAAAATTTAGCAAGAAAGGAGCAAGAACCCTACTTTGAGTGATCCATTAGCTTCTTGGCTTCAAGGCTAACCAAGCTTGCTTCCTTATCCTCCACAGCTCCCAATTCAACTCCAATCCCCTCTAATATCAGTGAGGTGTGAGGTACAACACAAGGTTTTGATGAGGAATGAAAATTTTGTTCGGTTAGATTGATAGAGAATGAGGTGTAGAACAAGTTTTGTGAAGAACCTTTGATGTTTCAACAACTCTAGCTTGGAGTTTTTGAACTTGGAACTCAAGAACAAGCTCTTGAGAGAAACAATGGTGGCTGGTCTTTCTCTCCCTTGGCTGGTCGAATTCTTTCTTGGTTTTTTGAAGAGAAATTGGTGACTAGGCTTATATGATAAAGCATGTAAGATATTTAGGAAAAATTAATCATTACTTATCATAAAGCAACAATGGATGGCTAAGATTAAATCTTGGCCTTCCACATGTCTTATTTAGATAGATATCACCTATTTGTGTTGATGGAAATATCTTTCATGTTAAAAATCATACACCGAAATCTCACTAACGGGTAAACACCTTACCCATAAAACCGATATTGCTCGAAAATTACTTCTAAGCATAAAGCTTTCATTCCCACACATTTCTAACCTAATCATATTTTCCTAACTTCAGGCACCTTTTGTCCCAAATCTCCAGTTTTGGTTGTCCCAGGCTCTGCCCCGCAAAATACTATTCACATTTTTTTTTTGTGCTCATTCATGGAGTCGTTCTCATCACAACCACGTCTTCAAAATTCTAATATTTCTATTAACCATTCCTCAATCAATTTCTAAAGAAAACTAAGATGTTACATTTACCACTCACCTTAATAAAAATTTTGTCCTCAAAATTTCGTACTGCCCACCCCAAGCTACTTTGACTAGTTGCACTTCTTTATTCCTCAGTTGTTGACTTCTTTATCCACGATCTGAGCTGTAGACATTTGAAACGTCAAATCATCCCGTAACTGTATAGATTCGGGTTCAATGACATGGGTCGGGTCAGGGTAATACATCCTAAGTTGTAGATTACACCCTAATAATTAACCCAATACACCTAGGCAGGTCATTAATTACTAGACTTTACTCTTTGCTTCAGTTCCTTAATCATGCTTTGAAAATACTTAGTGAAATTACGAGCCATTTTTTTTTAAACATAATTGAAAACGTGAGCCGCGCTTAACGTGAAAGATTTAGCAAAATTTAAAAGACACATAGAAATTTACAAACATCACATCATAATATATTGGCTCCATCATACAGCATCCATAATTACATATCATATAGATATTTTGCCTACCAACAGAATAAGACTAAGTGTAGGCAATCTAATAAAACATAAATAATATATGGATGAAAGGACATCCATTAATGGCACCTAGTAATAACACTCCAGGGATAGGGATAGATATCTAAATATACGAGTGAAACTAGCAGGATTCAAGTTCAGTGTCCTTGAGAGCCTCAATGTGATTCACGAACGCTTCCTTCTCTTTCTGAAGACGAGATGGAAAGAAAAATAGAGGGAGTGAAACTTATAAAAGAATCTCAGGAGGGTACTCACCTCATGATGCATTGTGTCATCATCATCGTCCCCAGGAACCTCGGGTTATTATGAAATAGTGAGCATGCTAAGATTGATTTATTAAGTTTGAAAATATACTTTACCGAGGTTCGTCGCTTTTAATCATGCGTCTTATAATGCATCATAAACTTAGCATGTCATGTTTATAATGAACTTTTCCTTTCATATATAATAACATAGTTATGCATAAAATCACATCATATTCCTCATCATCATTTCATAATACTATGCATAGCAGAATATCATATTTCTCATCATCATCTCATAAATACTATGCATAGCAGAACATCATATTCACATAATGCATTTACTTAGTTTCTTAGGTGACTTAAAGTTACTTTCATCATCATTTTCCTGGGCCACCCTATACTCCACCCTTTTGGGAGTAATCTAGGTTATGAGCTCATACCTTGCTAGTCGTCACCAGCACATACTTATCCCTTTTGATAAGTAAAAATTCCGTCTCTACCCTTTTGAGAGAACAGACTAGGGGGCAAGAATCACCTTTTCACCGCCTATAGTTTGATGGGTCCAAAGGATCATTTTCTCATATATTTTGAGTCACCTTTAAGTCTTTGCATGTTATATCATAATACAATTCTTCATTCATAATCATCATAACATTTTCTCATTTATAGTCTTATGCCGAAATAATATATACCAACTGTAATCATGCATCTGGAGATTCCCAGGAAAGAGAGGTGGGTCACAATGGACACGCTTAAATACCAAATCTTTCCTTAGCCAGAATCTTTCCAAATTGCACTTACAGGAATACACTTTCTTCCAGGAACAGAATATGTCTTTATTTCATGCATAAGTTTTCATTGTTTGCAACAACAACTATAACATACAAACCAGGGAATCAATCAATGACACCAAATTCTTAATAAGCATCAAATCACATTTTAAGTACACATAAATTACTAGCTTCCCATAAAATTCTTACAAAGTTTTAAAACTCTTTTAGAACTAATTCCTTTTGTTAAACTTGAAAGAAGTCATAGGACTTTAGGCCTAAATTAACCATGGGACCGATTTATAACTTGAAAGAATGTTCATAATTAAATCTTTCACTTAAGATAAAAGGAGCAAGTCTTGAGCTTTAGAGATTTAGGTGACATCTTTGAATTATTACCATGCTATGCAACCTTATTTTAATCTTATCTTTATAAGGTGATAGCTTGGAATTATAAACATGATATGCAATTCCATTTCTTTATCTTTAAGATTTAAGGTGATAACTTGAAAATTAAACATGATGCAAGAACTTGTAATATAAACATGATGCAAGAAACTTGGCGGAATCCGCATAGGACCAGGAGAGGGAGAAGAGAATCTTAAGCAACCGGAGGCGGTAGTCCGCATAGGACCGGTGAGGGAGATGAGAATTACATTTTTTTTAAGCTCCAATTCTCAAGACTTCTTAAAGAATAAATTCTTTAACTCCAATTATCTCATTTCTTCGCTTATGATTCATAAGCAAGTCTTTGAGCTCTAGGATTTTTAGGTGATGACATAAAATAAACATGCCATGCATTGATTCTTTTAGCCATTATAAAATAAAGTGAGAGCATAAAATAAACATGAGATGCAACTTCTTTATTATCTTTAGAGATTAAGTGACAACTTGAAATTTAAACATGAAATGCAAGCTTGAAATTTAAACATGAGATATGCAAGTTCATTTATTTATTCTTGAGAATTTAGTTATGACATAAAATAAATATGGTTATGCAAGGCATAAACTTAAACATGGATGCAAGTTCACTTGATTTCTTTACTAGAGCTCCTTCAAGACTTTAAGAGAATTATGTTTTCAACCCAATATATGTATCTTAGCAAGACAAAGTAAAAATACATATTTCATATTCAAACCTCAAGATAAAAACATTATTCTTTAAAGTTTTGCATTAAATGGAATGTTCAAGCTTTAGAGGCCTAACTTGTGATGGATTTACAACCCATATTCAAGGTCCTCATCATCAAGCCATCATTTCATTCCTTCCTAGGCCATTTGGCCGAAACCATGAAAGGAAAATAAGGAAAGAAAAACTGAAATTTTAGAAGCTTTGGAAACTAGTGAAACCTTCAAGTTTTAGAGATCTAACTTGTGAAAGCTTTGCAACCAACACTCAAGAATCTCATCATCAAACCATGGTCTCATCATAAGCTAGGCCATATGGCCAAAATACTTTAAAAAGAAAGGAAGAAGAAACTGAAAATGAAAACTTAAAAGAAAGCTCATGAAAACATCATTTTTGAGCTAGAAACATAACTTGTCTTAGCATAAAATGAACTTAGAAACAACTCCCTACCTAATTTGATTTGAAAGAAAGGAAGAGAACTTGGTTTCCTTGAGTGAAATGAAGAAAATATCCTTGAAAAGCTGAAGAAAGAATTCAGCCAAGAGAAAGAAAGAAAGAAAGCTTTTGGTGCTCCTAAAACTAGAATTTGTGTAAGTTATGAACTAAGCATCTAAACTATCTTCAAGCATGCCTATTTATAGAGATTTTGCAGCTCATAAATGGACAAAGGAAGGAAAGAAATCTGACCAAAAATTAGAGAAAAAAATAAGGAAGAAAAATCATTTTGTTTGGTGGCTTAAAACATGGAATCATGTTTCCATGTTTTCATGATTCTTTGTTTTCATTCTTTGGATTTTTGTGTAATAATTTTCTGACTTATTACTCAATAATTTCGTGCATTACAGCCTTGTGGAAGAGGATTTTGTGTGTTCCATGTATTATTTAGGTGTAGGCAAGGTATTCATGCAATTTAGAGAATTTACGGTTAAGGGTTTAAGTGAATTACTAAGCAATTTGGGTGTTTTAAGCAATTTTAGGTTCTAATCAATCTAAATAAATAATTTTGACTCTAGATTAGTAATTAGAATTTAATAAGCTTTAATTTGAGCCTAATATTGCTTAGGTTTCGTTAGACAAATCAAAAATCTCAAAATTTGTAAAACTTACAAAGACAGGGGCAAAACGGTCATTTTACTTAAAAATTGCCCGAGACCACCCGAGCTTAACCAATGGTTAATCATGGCTTAAAAACACCTTTTAACACATTTTAGTGAGGTTCGGGCTTAGTCGGCACGCAAATCGGAGTTAAAACGCCGTAAGGGCGTTTTGGTCATTTCGCGCGTCGAAACTCAAAATTAGGATTCTTCTCCTCTATTAACACACATAACACAAACAATCCCTTATTAACATCAAAACATCCCCTTGAGGATGGGTGGGGCCCACGATCCTCATTTTGAGTAAAATAACCTCAGGGGCATTTTGGTCATTTTACACGTCAGAAAATTGGGGTTTGCAATACTTGCACGAATTGCTCCTAACTTCTCTTCTAACGTTATATTCCTTTATTAAGGATTGTTTGGTCTCAAATTTTATATAATATTTACCTACGGTAATTCGGTAATTCCTAATGATAGTAAAAATTACAGTAAAAATTGGGGCGTTACATGATACATGGAAGACGTCATGAAGATTGGATAAGGAGGGGTATGGCTATTTGATAAGCAACGACCTAATCCGTCGAAGGATCTAAAAGGGCCTATAAACCTAGGTGACAACTTTTTGACCTTTAAAGCTCTACCTACTCCCATAGTAGGTGTGACCTTCAGGAATACATGTTCTCCCTCTTGAAACTCCAAAGGCTTCCTTCTGTTATCCGCATAGCTCTTTTATGACTTTGTGCGGTGAGGATTCGATCCTTGATTCTCTGGATTTGTGCCATTGTCTGATTAACTAGATCGGGCCCTAACAATCTTGCTTCCCCTAAATCATACCAACACAATGGAGACTGACATTTCCTTCCATATAAAGCTTCATATGGGGCCATGCCAATACTAGCATGATGGCTATTATTATAAGCAAACTCCACTAATGGAAGTAATTTATCCCAACTTCCCTTCTACTCAATTACACATGCTCTCAACATATCTTCCAAAGTCTCTATGGTGCCGGTCTGTCCATTTTGGGGATGATAAGCCTCAAACACGCTTGGTTCCAAAGACCCTTTGGAAAGCTCCCAAATCTTGAAGTAAAACGGGGATCCTTCAGAAACTATTGAGGAAGGACACCGTGTAGTCTTACTATCTCTTAGATGTACAAGGAAGCTAACTTATCTAAAGGATAATTAGCTTTGATGGGTTAAAAAGAGACTTGGTAGTTATCCACTATAACCCATATAGCATCATGACCTTACGATGTCCTCAGTAAATCCATTACAAAATCCATGGAGATAGTTTCCCACTTCCATTCTGGGATTTCTAAAGGGTGTAAGGTTCCACCGCTTCTGGTGTTCTATTTTGATCCGTTGACAAGTTAGGCATTTCAAACAAACTCCACTATATCTCTCTTTTTTTGGGCCACCAAAACATTCTTTTAAGATCTGCATACATTTTACTAGTCCTAGGGTGTATGGTGAATTCACCTTTGTGTGCCTCCTTTAAAATCTCATTTCGAAGATTACCACTTCAGGTACACAGACCCTATCCTTATACCTCCATACTCCTTGGTCTTGGTAAATTCTGGCTTCTTAGTATGAATCTTGTAAAATCTCTTGTAGTTCTTGATCTTTGGGTTGTGCAGCCAAAATTTGTTCCTGGAACTCACTCGTTACTCTGATTTGACCTAACACCACACCTTCAGGGCTAACAAACGTACCCATGCTAAGCTTCTTAAAGCCTTCTACTAGTTCCGTTTCCTTGATCATCATGCGTGGCACTAAGACTTCCTGCTAAATGCACCGGCCACGTTTGCCTTGCCTGGATAGTAATTCAGGCTAAACTTATAATCCTTGAGGAATTCCATCCATCGTCCTCTCTCATATTCAACTCTTTTTCTAAAAGATATTTTAAACTTTTGTGATTAGAGAAGACATTGAACTATACACCATAAAGATGGTGTTGCCAATCTTTAGCAAAAACCACAACTGCAAGCTCAAGATCATGCGTTGGGTAGTTCACTTCATGGTCTAGCCGTGAAGCATAGGCAACCACGTTTGGTGCTCTCAACACACACCCTAAGCCCTTACTAGAAGCATCACAATAAACCTCAAAGGGTCCATGGGATCGGGTAGCACCAAGGGCAGGAGCAGTGGTCAACTTTTGCTTCAACTCCTGAAATCTACTTCACACTCTTGGCGTCCATTTGAATTTAGCATTCTTTGGGTTAACTTTGTCAAAGGTAGGGCTGGCTGGGAGAAACCCATAATAAATCGCCTATAATATCCAGCTAATCCCAGAAACTTTGAATCGCTACTGGTGGGCCGTCCCCAATTAAGCACGGATTCTACTTTGGGATCTAGAGAGACTCTCTCGTGATACCACATGGCCAAGGAACTTAACCTCTCCCATCTAGAACTCACACTTTGACGATTTAGCATATAGCTTCCTCTCTCTTAGGATCTGTAACACAACCCTAAGATGCCCTGCATGTTCCTCTTCGGTCCTTGAATAGATAAGTATGTCATCTATAAAGACAACTACGAATTTATCCAAGTACGGGTGGAAGATTCGGTTCATATAATCCATAAATACCCGGAGCATTGGTCAGTCCAAAAGACATCACCCTATACTCATAATGTCCTATCGAGTTCTAAAACGGTCTTGGGGATATCCTCATCCCAAACTGAATCTGATGGTAACTTATTAAGGTCAATCTTTGAAAAAATGGTTGTCCTACGTAATTGATCCAGGAGGTCATTAATTCTTGGTAGAGGGTACTTGTTCTTGATCATTACCTTATTCAACTGCCAGTCCATACAAAGTCTCATACCCCCATCCTTTTTCTTCACCAAAAGAACGGGCCCCCATGGCGAGGCACTTGGTCTAATGAAGTGTTTCCCTAGTAGCTCTTCAATCTAGGACTTTAATTCCTTCAACTCTAAAGGGGACATCCTACAAGGAGCAATTGAAATAGGACACGTCCCTAGGACCAATTCAATGGAGAATTTGACTTCCTTTTGGGCGGAAACTCTGATATCTTCTGGAAACACATCTGGATACTCCCTCACCTGGAATCGTATTCACTTCATGGTTACTTTCGGTTTCACTAGGAGAGGAGAACATATTCCTAATGGTCCACCTTACGACGGTTAGGTGTCACTAGGTTTAAGTAAAAAGAAAAGGGAACCACAGGAATAGAAGAAGACATGTGAAGAAATATAAGTTCTAGTTGGACAATGTAAAAGCACATAATTTGATACCACCCAATCCATACCTAAAATGACATCGAAACCAGATAAAGGTAGACAAAATAGATTAGCATTAAATTCCCTGGCATTTATAAGAAGAATGGTCATGCATGCCTGACAAGTCCTAATAGGACTCGCAGGAGGGGTGGATACAAGAAGGTCATATGATAACTCAACACCAATAATCCTAACCTTTGTACACAGTCATAGGATATGAAAGAATGGGAGGCACTCGAATCATATAGTACGTCTAAGGTATTTCCATTTATTTCACACTTACCTTGGATAAGTTCCGGATGAAAAGCTTCCTTGGCACTGATAGCAAAAACGCACCCTTGTTGTTGTGGCCTGGGGATGGGGCCTGAACTTTCTTGTTGGGACACTCAAATATCTTGTGTCCTGTTTTAGTTGAAGCACGTAATCTGCGTAGTTAGCATGGCCGATTCCCATGATATTTCCCACATTTAGGGCACTCTTTTCTTATCTCTTCTTGGGGATTGAATCAGTTTCCCTTTGTTGTTGTTAGGTGGAAATCTTCCCTTACCGTGTAGGCTTGAATCGAGGGCCTTGGGGTGCTAGTCCTCTCCTGACGTTGTTTTGTGCATACTTAAGGTTTGCCAGCTTCTTGTTAGACTCCTCAGCGTCGACACTTATTCACCAAGATAGGATAATCTCCGATCTCCCAGGCTCAAGGGCTTCGATATCTTCGCGTAGACCCCTTCATATTTCATGCATTTCAGACTTTTCTGGGTCACATTGGTAAATCGTAGAAAATTTGCAAAGTTCCTCAAACTTGGCGGTATATTCTGCCACACTTATAGGCCCTTGCTTAAGAGCCATAAATTCTAACTCCTTTGCATTCCTCACAGAAGAGGAAGTACTTATGATAGAATGCCTCCTTAAAGACATCCCAAGTAACCTCAGTTTGGGAAGCTCAAATAATCCTCTAGTACCCACCCACCAGGTTGCATTCGCTTCTAGCATATAAGTGGCAAAAACCACCTTTGAATATCTGTCAGGGTGGGCTGAGAAAATCTTTTCCATTGCCTTGATCCATCTTCTGCTTTACAAGGGTTAAAAGCTCCTCAAAGGGGGTTCGCTCTTCTAAATTCAGCAAATTTCTAGTATTCCCCATCCACTTCATTTCCTCTTGGGTTACCAACTGATGCCCTCATTGCGGTGTAATCTTTCCATCATTCGATTAGCAACTATAGCTTGCTCCTCATTCCGCGGCCATTTCACGAAAAGTATTCATCATTTCGGCATTATTTCCTGCTCCACTTCTAGTCTGCCGATTTGAAGTCATCGATTCCTTTCACACCAAACAAAATATTGAGTTGATCAGGCTCAATACCAATCCAAGTGTGGCGTAACCCACAACATGTCTAACTGCAGGTCATACGTACACATATATACATATATGCATCATAATGCATGACAGTTACTACGGAAACATAGGGTTCAACTAGGCTGATAGGATGATCCGGCTTGATACTATAATGTAACACCCTCCCAATTACCATGTTTTACTCGAGTATTGACATAGTAATTAGCAGAGTATTCCTGGCGTCCTAGATCTATACTAGTCGGAATTAATAGTGATAAAGGAGTTTAGATACACATGTTACCACAATCATATTCATATAGATGGACATCATGTTTTGGTTACAATATATACATCATAAGAAAAGAAACAACGAAGCAACCTCTAACTAGTCAAAACTATGTAGCAAACGAGGCTAGTCCCTACCAAATACCTAACCAGCTTAATACTAAGCCAACAAAATATCGTATAGATACAACGAAGCAAAAGAAAACTAATAACACATTGGTCTAGGCTGGTAAAGCCCTAACACTACACTACTGCTATGTACATGCCAATAGTCTCTGAAAATCTCGCCTCCTTTTACAGAAGCGTTGGCCATCGTGTCATGACCTCACCTCCACCAGAGCGTCTGGGCCTCAAGGGTCCGAGTCGGACGAGGAGGACGAAGAAATGGGTGCTTCTCCTGGCAGGTGTGCGGGTCAGGGGAACCTCAAACACGTCAGGATGTGCCATATGGAGAGGCACACCCTCGTAAAGGAAGGCGGGGTCGAAGTCTGCAAAAGCTGAAGTACTAAAGGAACGATCGAAAAACATATATATACAAAACTAGGAGTAACCGGCGGCGTACATGGAGTCCAACGCGGGTCGTATTGCCACACCCATTGTGGCGGTCAAAGAAAAACACAAGGGATGACATCTGCGAATTTGAACAATACAATACACACGGCTCAGGGTAGAATATTGTAAAATTCTCAGTAGGGTAGTTCCCCAGAGGCTACACATAGTACAGATAAGAAGTTCATGCATATACAATATTCATATAAAGATCAAAAATAGCAATCCTAAAATCTATAGATCACAAGAACTTAATGGCACCATAGTCAATCAGGTAATATTATGCACAACTATAAATTCAATTCCACGTATCTTTCTCAATTTCTCAACATTGGGAAGGCTTATTTCACATAGAGCCGCATCCACATTTAATAATTTCATAGAGGACAAAGAGACCTAGGACATGAGCTTATTCCTATTCGTGATCATCGGACTTCATTTTTCCATTTAGATCACACATAGTTCTATTCTAGCCGATACGTTTACCGATTTATAATTTTCTTGGGAAGTCCTTACTTTTGCCTTCCTCTCTATCCCTCTAAGCCTTGTTTCTATTTTCCCCATATGTTCAAATATGCAACAGCATAATGTATACATACTATTTCTGCGTTCTAATAACATCATATAATCCTTGTTCTTGTCTCAAAACATGTTTACCTTACAATTAGATATTCAATTATATTAGAGGTTCATGAATAAGAAATTGAAACAATTACGTGCATTCATATGTCATAAACTTGGAATAGATATCATATTATCATGAAATTTCAGCCATTTCCACATTCCAGCACCTTGGCACAATTTCTGTTCTAGGTTCAACATTTAATTGGTGTATTCAAACAACCATCCCAAGAGTCACAAAAATTATATATGACACTTCAATGTGTCTAGAATAACCTGTAAAAATTTTCAGGACAATTAGAATTCTATAATTACTTCAATAAAATATACAAATTGGTGGTCAGGGGCCACCAATTCACAGGAGATCCGGTTTCCCACTCTTTTTAACCCTAAATATTGATGGAACCAATGCACAATAAAATTTACAGTGACACTTAAATATGTTATTAGCTTTGTGTAAAAATTTCATGAGCTATTTCAATCAATTGCTTTGATAATAAAATCGGACAAGTTTATTCTTCAGTTTCAATAACTAGGACAGCATCAGACACATTTCGATTCTTTTTTTTTGAGGCAGTAAATTTTAAAATTAACACCTAGGAAAATTCATGTAGTTAGTCTAAGATGTCCACTACAACATATAATTTTTTTACATCATCTAATTACCCAAAAATATACCAGAAAATTCGTGCATAATTACTACTTGCAGAACAACTAGAATTCCAGCCTAGTTCCAATTTCCTTTGAGAAAAACCCTTTTTAACACCATCCAGACACACCACCAAATTCACACATCAATATCAACATATTATCCATAAATAAAATAAAAAATTTTGGACCTAGATCATGCTAAATCATATCAGAAAAATTTAGCAAGAAAAGGCAAGCAAAAACCCTACTTTGAGTGATCTATTAGCTTCTTGGCTTCAAGGCTAACCAAGCTTGCTTCCTTATCCTCCAAAGCTCCCAATTCAACTCCAATCCCCTCTGATATCAGTGAGGTGTGAGGTACAACACAAGGTTTTGATGAGGAATGAAAATTTTGTTCGGTTAGATTGATAGAGAATGAGGTGTAGAACAAGTTTTGTGATGAACCTTTGATGTTTCAACAAATTTAGCTTGAGTTTTTAACTTGGAACTCAAGAACAAGCTCTTGAGAGCAACAATGGTGGCTGGTCTTTCTCTCCCTTGGCTGGCCGAATTCTCTCTTGGTTTTTTGAAGAGAAATTGGTGACTAGGCTTATATGATAAAGCATGTAAGATATTTAGGAAAAATTAATCATTACTTATCATAAAGTAACAATGGATGGCTAAGATTTAATCTTGGATTCCAAGATTAAATCTTGGCCTTCCACATGTCTTATTTAGATAGATATCACCTATTTGTGTTGATGGAAATATCTTCTGTTTAAAATTCACATGAAATCTCACTGAACGGGTAAACACCTTACCCGATAAAACTGATATTGTTAAAATTACTTCTAAGCATAAAGCTTTCATTCCCACACATTTGTAACCTAATCCTTATATTTCCTAACTTCCACCTCTGTTCCCAAATCTCCAATTTCGGTTGTAGGGGGCCTCTGGGCCCACAAAATACTATTCACTTTTTTTTTGTGCTCACTCATGGAGTTGTTCTCATCACAACCACGTGTGTCAGAATTCTAATATTTCTATTAACCATTTCTCAATCAATTTCTAAAGAAAACTAAGATGTTACACCTGAGGACATAGATGATGACACATGTTAAGGCGAAAACCCTATGAGATTCTTATATAAGTTTCTCATCCTTTTTTCTTTTCTTTCCATCTCGTCTTTAAGGTAAATGGCAACCTTTGTGATTTATGTTGATGCTCCCACCTAGATGCACTTCGATGCCACTCACAGACTTATCACTTCGTGGGTCGATGTGCTCGTTCGTCTTTTTGTTTCATGGTTGCCCCTTTGCACACCCGGTTACTAGCTATAGGTTCTAACTGCTCCCATTTGCCAATGACCTCATTTTTTAGCGTGCCAGACTCACATGGAAAAAAATTCCTATACCCACCTGCCGCTTTCAGGTCGTGACATCCCCATCTACATGCCACGGTCACCACCAAGCCCTATCGAGCCATGGTCTGACTCATCCGAGAACTCATCTACCTAACTTTCTTCCGATGGTTTTACCCCCACCATTCCTATGATGCTTGGAGGTGGTAGCGAAGGAGAGGTTATTGTCACGTAGCCAATGAGGAGCGGCGTTATCCGTGGAGGAGCCACCGACCCTACTGAAGTGCCCACGTTCGACCTACCCACCATCTTGCCACACCAGGATGAGCTGGCCTGGAGATTGGTTACCTTCCTTCTCCTAGGAGTGATAATAGTAGAGTTGGAGTGGACCTCATGGAGTGCCTCCGTATACTTTATGGATAGGATAGCCTTCTTTTTCCTTTTGATTTAGAGGTTATCTACCTTGGCGCACCCTATAGGAGTAGCGGGAGGAAAGGTTTTGGCTAGCTTGTATTTAGCTTTTCTTTCATGATTTCTACGGATCACCGTACTTAACCCAACCTTTGTTGGTGGTAAGATGCTATTACACACACACACACACACACGCATATATATATTTTGTGTGTAAGAGAGAACACTTGATGTTAGTGATATATATATATATATATATATATATATATATATATATATATATAAATCTATGATGACATGTTTCTGGCCATGATTTTGTGTTTCATTTGTAATTTAGGTATGCCTATGGCTTATTTCATCCCTCCCCTAATATGTAAGATGAATACGTAATTTATTTATGTATGAAAATTTACATTTTGATTTTAATTTCAAAAAAAAATTACTTGTATTTTCATCAAGTATTTATAACAATTTAAAGTCAAATAACTAAAGCAAAGGGTAATAACTAATAATTAACTTAAATGAATCCTAGACGTGTTGGGTTAAATATTAGGGTATTATAAATCCTTGGCCCCGATGATCCAAAAGCTAAGATTGATGTGTATTTTCAACCCCTAATTGATGAATTGAATGAGTTGTGGTGCTAGTGTTCTTACTTATGACATTTCAACAAAGCAGAATTTCATGATAAAGGCTGCATTAATGGGGCAATCAATGACATTTTAGCTTATGGAATGCTTTCTAGATATGACCCAAGGCAAATTAGCATGTCTGATTTTCATGGAGGATACTAAGGCATTCAGTTTGAAACATGGAGGAAAGAACTCTTGGTTTGAATGTCATAGGAGGTTCTTAGATGCTGATCATCCATAAAGGTGAAGTAGATATGGGTTTAAAAGTAATTATGTTGAACATGATTAGCTTCTAGTTAGACTAAGTGTCCTCTAAATTTGGGATAGAAAAGGATTTCCCAAAAATAATAAAGTTGAAAAGATAGTGCGAATGACATGCTAAAGGTATAACATAATTAGACCAAGCAAAGTATTTTTCTGGAGTTGCTATATTGGATAGATAATTTGGTGCATCATTGTTTAGATGTCATGTGTATTGAGAAAAATGTGTTCGACAACATTATGAATACTACAATGGATACAGATTGAACCAAAAATAATGACAAGGCAAGGTATGATCTGGGTGAGTATTTTTGCATTTACAAAAATTAAGATAGGGTTGTTTCTATAAACCAAAGGCCAAATATGCTCTGAATTCCACTCAGAAAAACAAGTTGTTTGTTAGCGGCTTAAGGAGTTGAGAATGCTCAATGGTTATTCTTCTAACTTAAGTAGGTTTGTCAATGTTGCATATGGTAAGCTTATTAGCATGAAAAGCCATGATTGTCATGTCTTCATGGAGTGTTTGCTTCCAATTGCATTCAATGAGCTAGCTGAATGTTGTTCTTGGAAAACCCTAACCGAGCTGATGTCAGGATTTTAGGATTTATGCTCTTTTACTCTTAGGGTTGATGATCTGCTTGTCATGGAAAAAGATATTCCTTACTTGCACGAGTGTGTAGACTAGTTCAATACAGATGGATGTATCCATTGAAACGGAAATAAGAGAGTTTAAAAGAACCATGAAGAAAAAGTCTCAAATGAAAGGATCAATATGTCAAGCCTATCTATCAAAAAAGACATCAAATTTTTGCTCATTTTACTTTTAGTCACATGTTAAATCTAGGAGAACTCAAGTTGGTCATAATGATGATGGAGGGATGCTCTATTCCACCAACATCGTCCATATTCAATCAACTTGGTCGAGGCTTGGAAAGAGTGAGCCCTGAGTGGTTGACTTCTAGAAGTAGAATTCTGCACACTTACACATTTTGATAAATTGTAATGAGGTGCAACCATTCAATTGTAAGTCAATAACCCTTTTTTCTAGGTGAGTGTGATTTTATGCATCCTTAAAATTATCTAAAATATATTTTCAACAATAGATATTTTGAACAATGCACGGTCAAGATTCTCTTCAACAATTTTCAATTGGTTTCAGAATTACATGTAACTCCATTTTGTTAAATTATGCAACCCAATACATTATTGTCAATTAATTTTGTTTAATGCAAGTTAGTTTTACATTTCAAACTTCATCTATGTAGGTTTATATAAAAAATAATGGTGCGACATGCCCCTATTTGTTTAACTTGGCTTGGGGACCCAAAAATAAAGTTGTAAGTTGACTCATGTACTATGTTAATGGGTACAAGTTTCATACAGTTGATTCAGGTGCGAGAAAAATGACAACACTAGTGTTTGTGTTAAATGTGATGTTGGGGACAAAAATGTGATTGGTGTATTGTTATTAAGGAAATCCTTAAGTTTGAGTACGTTGGTGAACCCACAAAAAATGTGTGTTATTCAAATGTGAATGGTATGATCCTATGCGACATAATAGGAACAACACAACAATTACAAAATCATTTAAATCAATTACACCAGAAGATATGGAAGTTATGATCCATTTATTATAGCCCAAAATGTTAGACAAGTTTATTATATGTCTTATCCTGAGGAAAAGTAAGTCATATTGGAGGGCTTTGTAGCACCCTCCCAAGCATAACATTATCCTTAATCTATGACATTTGACTTGAGAGTTGTTACTTATAAATTTATGGACCTTTCTTAAATATTTATAGGATGTTCGAGTGATTTGTGTAATAATTAAGTTGTAATTCTATTAAATATATAACAAATAAATAAAACATTTATTGAATATAAAGTCAAGTACAAAAGGAAGCTCTTTATATGAGCTTTAATACACATCCGTCCTCTATTATATTTACGACATATACATATAACTAAGTATAATCGATACAACTGCCATTAGCTTGAACTCCTACAAGTTCCAATTTATTTCATGTAGCGGTCTCATTGTTCTTGAGATCAACCTGAGATGACATGGGAACACAAACACATAAGGGTGAGAATTGTCAAATTCTCGTAGGACATTCCCCAAAATATATAATAATATCTATGTCATTGTTATCGCCCCAGCCTCATTTCGGTTTGTTAAGAAAATGTGAGCATACAACATATATCAAAGGTTCATTTTAAAGTTAATAAATCATTCTTCCGAAGTGGGTCACTTTTATTATTCAATCACTTAATATACACATGTCATACTACTCAACATCATAGTAATTCATTCTCATCTTTATGTACGCTCGATACATCTAAGGGGATCTTATACATCATCTTTATCTATCTGTGCCCTTAGTACATTGAAGCGGATCTCATATCTTTCTTATCTTTCCATGCCCTTAACATATCGAAAGGGATCTTTCTCTGCCTTAACATATTGTGCAACACCTAATATTTAACCCAACATGCCTAGGACGTATTAAGATTAATTATTAGTTATTACTTCCTTTTAAATTCATTTGTAAAATTACTTAGCGGAAAATACAAGTAAATTTTTTCTTTTGAAACATGTAAAACAAAATGTGAGCCATCATATACCATCATGAGCGAAACGTAAGCAAGCAAAAGATTAAACATTCAATTGAAAGCATTAAAGAACACATCCATTCATAGAAGCAAATGCCATAATATATTAGATAACATAGTTTGATACATCAACGAAATATAAAAACATAAAGTTATACCCACATAAGAATGGGAGAACTTCCAATACATAAAACAAGGAAATACATAAACAGAAAGGAAAACATAAACAACAAGTACAGGGAAGCCCCAAAAGATCAAACCCTAGCTATAGCTACCCCTCCTTCGAGACCTACGATCCTCAAGGTATGTACCTAATGAACTAGGTGAGCTCTCGGGTGCGTGGAGGCGGAAGGGGGACGGACATGACCTCCTCGATGTGGACGCATCTCTAGGCATCAAGCTAGCCTCTGTGGCGTCACCATGTCCTCACTGCCTTCCGATGTCCATGGGGACCGTAAGGGTAGATCCCTTCAAAAGATGTGGGGGAATCCTCCAATGGGTCGCTCTTGAACGCCTCGAGCGAGGAACATACTCGGGTAGTCATGCATCATCGAAGCCGAAGGGCGAGCACGACGAGTCTACTCGTTGCGGGTCAGTCCTCTCGAAGATCAGGTCGTCGCCATATAGTGAGGTAGAAGTGAAGTGAAAGCTGAAAACTAGATGTGCGAACAGGCGTCCCATATACGCAAAAATGCGGACATCACATCGACCCTCAAAATGATACGACGATGTTCTGGTCGTAGTGCACCTCCCAAATCGACGTATCAACGAAGATCACAAATGACGCCATCGAGACTCGAAGACGTAACGGAAAAAGAGAGACAAAGAGGGGGAGAATCTTGCTAAAGAATCTCAGGAGGAAACCTCCTATCCTAATGTCATCATTTACATCCCTAGGAACCTTGGGTTTATTATGAAAAGGTTTAACATGCAAAGGTTTATTATGAGGTTTCATAAAGTAATTATCCAAGGTCCGTGTCTTTTATGATGAATCTTAATGCATGTATGCAGCATAGCAAAACATGAATGCATGGCAATACTTTATGCAACAAACTAATAAAACATGTCATCAATAATTCATCATCATATAAATGGCATGTACTCTTCATGAAAACCTTTCTCTTTCATAAGTATGGAACTTCACATCTTTTCTTTTTCTCAAACTTGTGACAAAGGTATCAAAAATAGTAACCACACCCCTGAAACTAGGCTATGAGCTCATACCTCAACTAGTCGTCACTAGTTCTTACTTATCCTCTTGATAAGCGTAACATAATCACAATAATCCCGACTCCCAGAGTACGGGTAGGGGGCCTAAGGATCACCCATCATGGGACTTTTTCCTTCTTCAAAATGCATCAACTTGGTTAAGACCAGTGACTTTGTTCGCTTTGGAGGCTAATGTCTATGCCCTCAGGTTTTACCTTTCTCCTCACCATAGCAGGAGAAGTACGTCTCGGTCTATGAAACGCATCAATTGGTTAAGACCAATGACTTGTCCGCTTCGGTATGGCTCCATGACCATACCCCCACGGGTTTACTTTCTCCTCACCGTAGTAGGAGAAATGCATCTCGGCATGTCACATTCAAAATCTCACTTTCAAAACTTCTTTAAGTCTCTCAAATTTGATGGAAATTGAGCATATGGCTTGTATACGAATTTCCTCAAATTTGAGTCATGTCACATAACTCATATAACACATGCTTCCTCATTCAATATCTCAACTAAGCAAACCTTTAAAATCATATAGACATGTTCACCCATTTCATTACAATTTCATATACCGCATCTCAACATAACATGCCACATCATCATAATAATCACATCAATTACGTCATAAGTTCACATAATCTTATGCACATAACATTAATACTCTCAGGTATAACAATATACTCGTTCACTCGGTTCTTACTCTCACCAACTTCCTATCTTATAGTATTCTTATGCTTTGACCCTTACAGGTCTTAAACTTGTGTTCCATTATCTTAACACCCATTATAGATCTTTTATGCACCTAAGGGATCATTACTTGTAATTTCTCTAATATTTATGCTTACTAACTCTTCCAAACAGCATTGCATAATTAGTTACGATGATTATTATTTGATTACGAGGTTCTAGATTCTACGTCTTTGACCCTTTCTAAGTTCCGTCTTCGCCTAAGGCTCTATATTCAATTCCTAAACCAATTATTAGGGATTCCTACACATATCCACTAATTATAAACCATTTTCCTTAAGTTCAATTATGCTGGAACAGAATTTACAATTTTTGTATCTAAGTGTTCTAGAATTCTCATTTTAAGTCCTTTCTAGTTACTTGTTCTTTCCTAACTTCCTAAATCGTTCCTTGCTTCACTCAAACATAATTTTACACATTTTAACACCATAAAACAGAATTTATACAGTGGCCAAACAACAAGGCAGAACCAAAATAGCATATAATCACATAATTTCATGATTTAAATGCATATAAGTTGCTAGTTTCTCTTGGAATCATTTTAGGAACTCAAAACTCTTTTAGAAACCAATTATCTCATTAAAATCATATAAATATAGGTAAGGTCAGTAGCTAAATTATTTAGCTCAAGAAATAGATTTAAAACATAAAATCTTGTTCATAATATTCTTTAAGTACACCTAAGCTTAGAAAAATTCCAAGACATAGACTATGGGCACTTATGATTAGATGAACTCATCTCAAGTCCATCATCATCATCACAAGGCCGAAATGGCATTCTTGAAATGCCTCCATTTTCTAAAACTTTATTGATACTTGGGCAAGTCTTTGAGCTCTAGAATATTTAGGTGATGACATAAACTTAAACATGCTATGCACTTATTTTACTCTTCATTAGAAAGTAAAGTGAGAGCATAAAATAAATATGAGATGCAACCTCATTATTATCTTTAAAGATTAAGTGATGACTTGAAATATAAACATGAAATGCAAGCTTGGAAATTTAAACATGATAATGCAAGTTCATTTATTTATTCTTGAGAGCTTAGTGATGGCATCAAAATAAACATGCTATGCAAGGCATAAACTTAAACATGAATGCAACTTATTTTATCTTAACTAGAGCTCTTACAAGACTTTAGAGGAACATCAATAACCTTAACCCAATATGTATCTTAACAACATAAAGTGAGCTTTAGAGTTCTTAGCACCAAGTCTTCAAAGAAGTCTTTGGTTTGAACTTCATCATCAAGCTCAAGAAAATGGACTAAGAATAAACATCAACACTTATCTAAACAAACATAAAAAGAACTAAGTCATATTCTTTATTTTATTGCTCATGGGCTTCAATCTAGAGTAAACTCTTAGAACGGCCGACCAACTTTAAGGTTGGCAAGGGTAAGCTTAGAGCTCTTTGAAAACATATGATTAATTTTCTTAACAAAACTTTTGTGATCTACTTAACATTTTTAGCAAACTTTGTTCAAATAAAGGAAAGAAAACCGAAATCTTGAAGAGGAAAAGGAAAAGAGAACGAAACTTTGAGCAAGGAAAAGAAAGAAACCAAAAGCATGTATGGTCCAAGACCAAGTTTTTCAAGCTTTAGAGGTTTCTCACATGACATCACAAGACCATTATCTTGAAACCTCATCATCAAGCCAAAGTTTTTCTCATAAAAGGCTCTAAGGCCAAAATGAAGAAGAAAGGAAGAGCTTTGAAAACCAAGAGAAAACTAGAACTTTTCTTAAAGAAAGCAAGTAAAACTTTGAAAATAAACCCCTACCTAAGGAAGTCTTGAAAGAAATGAAAGAAAGCTTGTGTTCTTGAAGAAATGAGAAGACAAAATCTTCTCTTGGATGGTGATGATGATTCGGCCAAGGGGAACTCAAGGAAGATGATTTTTCCTTGAAAGAGTAAGCTTGGAAATGGAAAGTTTGGTGTTTGAGAGGTGGTTTGAGGTGAGGGAGTGGTGGTTCAAGGTTGTTTGTGGTGGTTTGTGGTGGTGGAAAGGTTTCTTTGATGGTGGAGGAAGAAGAACAAGATGAAGAGAATTGAGAAGAAAGAGAATGCAAGAAAGCTTAAACTTGGCAAATGATCTAAAGTGTAACCAAGTTCTCTAAGGCTTGGTATTTATAGAAAAATGCAACATGGAGGCTGCCAAGGGAGGAGGCCGACGGTTTTTCAGGCCTTTGGGGAGGAAAATATCTTCAAAAGCTTGTCATTCAAAGGCATGGTTGGAAGTATGGCTAGGTATGGCAAGGCATGGTCTTTGGAGTGAAACAAAATCAACATGTGACATATTTCAAGGGTATGTATTCGACCAGTTTCAGCCAAGGGAGGAAAAGAAATTGTTCATGTAATTGTGGTTTAATGATGTGTTTAGGTGTTTCTTTGATTAAGGTTTTGATTAGGAGTTTGTAAGAAAGTGTTTAGGTGAGGTAATGGTTAATTAAGGTTGTCAAGACTTGATTAGGGGGTGGTCTTGCTAGATTAACAATTTAAACTCATTTTTAGTCAAATGAGGTATGGCACAATTCCTTAATTTAAGGAATTGAGAGAGAAATTACTATTCAAGATTCCATGACTAGGAATCTTGAATTAAAGAATGAATTAGAGTTTAACTAAGCAATCTTAGGTTCTAATTAACCTTAATAAATTATTTTGACTCTAGATTAATTATCGAAATAAATTAATCTTCGATTAGAGCCTAATATTGCTTAGGTTTGCTTAATTGCGTCATTAGGCTCACTGTACATTCTAGGGGCAAAATGGTAATTTTGCACTAAAACTGCTTGGACCTCGGCTCAACTAACATCAAAATCACTCATAAACATCATTCCAAACTTCCTGAAAAGTTTCAAGGCTCAAACGGCACCTTTACCCATAAAACGATGCAGGGGTATTTTGGTCATTTTGAGCCGAAAGTTTGGAAAACGAGATTTTCACCTCGGATATCAAACATAACTTATAATCCCCTTCAAACATTGAGTTGACCTATTCGAGGACTGCCGGGTCGGCTACCTCGAATTCGGTAAAAATGACCTTAGGGCATTTTGGTCATTTGAACTTAAACGGAAAAATTCGAGTGTTACATATTGAATAGGATCTTTTCCGCCCTTGACATATTGAAGGGATCTCATCTTTACTTAGCATATACATCATCATCAAGCTCACATATGCAAGCATCACAATCATATATGCATTTGCATAAATTTTTGAATTTCTTAATGCTTTATGTAACACCTTAACTTTTAACCTAATACGCTTGAGTTGCATTTTAATTATTAGTTGTTATGCCTTCGTCTCAGAACTTAACTTATTCTTCTTTAAAATATGAGTAATAAACATATGAACATATGACTAAATTTTCTTTTTAATTTTTAAACTAAAATGCGAGCCGATGTACATAGATACCGATCAATACACGCAAAATAATAACAACCATATAAACCTCATCATAATATATGTGTAAACCATAGCATAGCACGGCACAAACCAGATTAACATGAAGGACATCCTATAATACTAAACTTAACAATAAAGGTTGAACCAATGGCAAACATTTCTATAACAAAACTAAACTAGTCTAGGTACATGTCCATCAAAAGACTAGGCTATGAACAGTATAAGGGGCATGACAACCCTTCAGGTAATGCCTAAAGGAAAACTATCTTCGTGCTTCCGCTGGGACCCTCTGATCCGATAGGTAGCGCGACTCTTATGCCTATGCCTTAAGGAAGATCACGAACAAACCATCATCCACGTCTGGATATGATGAGAGAAAGAAAAAGGATGAGAAACTTATTCAAAATTTTCAACAGGGCTCTAGACTCTAACACAAGTGTCATCGTCATCACCCCAGCCACTTCAGTTTTCATTATAAAGGAGATGTACATGCATAAGGTCCAATTTTAAACTTCTCACAAATCCCTTTATTGAAGTGGGTGTCTTTTAACATAAGTCTTAATTTCATGAATGCAACATATCTCATGTATGCATGGCAATACCTCAAGAGCATAAGTATCACATGCAAGCATACTCACAACATGAATTGGTAGCATTCAAATCCAATAGAGCAACAATGTAACGTATGGATGTGCATCTTTACTTTCTTTGGTAACTTGACACTCAAATTTCATGATTTAGTGGCAAGTGAGTAAATGCATAATAGTACAAGCATGATGAGTCATATGACATTTAACATGCATGGGAGAGTAAGGAAACTCATGGTACTTTACTTTATCATGATTGAACTCTCAAGTTTTTTTCTTAATGACCACCTTCGTACATAACCGCCCTAAACCAACCATCTCACTTTCCTGGCAATTTTACATTAACCACCAAAACTTCACCTCACCGATCGCCTAGGATAATCAACCTAACTAGCCGTCGCTAGATTTAATATAGAGGGAAACATGCCCCTTTCTTTGCTTTAACTTATCTTTCTTATCATAAGCATGCAACTTACTTAGATTACCTCGTTGGGTCACCTCCCATAACCATTAATTCCTGGAGTCTAGGATTCATTTCCATGTGTTTTATGTCACCTTAATCTTATTATTAAGAGATGCAATACATGAACATATCATAACTTATCATCTAACATATCATGCTCATAATTCTCATAGATCATGCATCTTAATCATTCATCTTAATCATTCATTTATAATCTCATCATGTCACAAAATCATCATATGTCATTGATCACATAAACATGCTTCACATCTCTTCACATAAATCCATAAGCATAATATCAATCATTATCATATAGCAATAAACATGCTCCTACCCAGGATGCCAAAAATTAAGGGCCGAACTAAGTCTAATACATATGCTATGCTTAACAGGATATATATATATATATATATATATATATATATATATATATATATATATAACATACTAGGAATCATTATTCACATAACCCACAACTTAAGCATATATGGTCATTAATCCATATTATCTTGTTTAGAACATACTTATTTGCACATTTGGGGTTCTGTAATCGAGACATGTGCTATAATCGATTACGGGAACCAAATAGTTCTGGGCATGAAGAACACCATGGTAATCGATTACATGAATGGTAATCGATTACCAAAGCTAAAACTTGTTTTCGAGTATGAAGAACATCCTGGTAATTGATTACATAGGTGGTAATCGATTACCAAAATCCCTAAATTTTGAGAAATCAAAGTTTTAACACATTTCAAGTTACTCTTTCACTTCAAGACCATTTTAAAACATCATTTTGACATTCCTTTTGAAATCAAGTTCACATTTTTACAAATCAAAACAAAGTCTTCGTTACAACTTTGAATATTACACATAAAAGCAAGATTCAAGTCTCAAAAGAAAACAAAACCAACATTATATCATGGCTAAAACACATTCAATAGCCATGATCAAGATTTCCATTTTAAGATACAAAGGGCAAGTCTTTGAGCTCTAGGGATTTAGGTGATGACAAGAACAATAAACATGCTATGCAAACCTCATTTTAGATTTTTGTCATTATTAGGTGATGGCTTGAAAATTAAATATGATATGCAGACTTGAAATATAAATACAGAAATGAGTTCATTTTAAAGTCTTCAAAGTTTAGGTGATAACTTGAAATATAAACATGAAGTGTACCTTGAAATTTAAACATATGATAATGCAAGTTCTATTTCTTTAGTCTTCAAGATTTAAAGTGATGACTAGAAAATAAACATGATATGCAAGGCATTGAAACATAAACATGAGATGCAAGAGCTTGAAACATAAACATGATGCAAGTCCATTTTTATATCTTACTAGAGCTCATTTCAAGACTTTAAGAATCAAACTCTCAACCCTAATCAATCTTAACAAAATGGAAATGAGCTTTAGAGTCCTTTAACACCATGGTTCCAAGATCTCATTTCTTTAGACTCATCATCAAGCTCCAAGAAAAACTGACAACAATCCATTTTTTTCATACTCTAGGAAACCAAAAATCAAGCCTTGAGCTTTAAGAGGTCAAATACATGATAGTTTCACAACCAACATCAAGAAACCCTCATCATCAAGCTATGGCCTTGAACATCAACGAAAGAAAACAAAAAGATTTTAAAGGAAACTAACAACATTCATCATCCTTTAAAACAAAAAATGAACCAAACCTTGGGCTCTAGGTCAAGCACATGATGATACCAAAACCACCATTAAGATCTTCTCATCATCAAGCCTTGGTTTTTAACCATCCACCAATGACCAAAATCGAAAAAGGAAGGTGAAGAAGGAAGATCCAAACTGAAAAGGAGAAGAAGAACAACAATACACAACTCAACCATTCAATCCATCATTAAAAATTGAAATGAAAGAAAAGAAACAAGAAAGAACTCAAAACAAAATCCCTACCAAGGTTGAGTTGAAAATCAGGAAAGCTTGATCTTGGAATGGAAAGGTTATGTGTCGTAAAGATGATCTGGTGGAGGTGTGGTGGTTTGAGGTGGAGAAGGGAATTGAGGATGGAGGTGGAAGAGGAAGAAAAAAGAAAGCTTTGAGTTGAGAGAAAAAGAGAGGATTTTTAGAGCACTTTTTTTGACACAAAACACTTGCCAAAAAATGAGTGCTAGAATTAGAGGTTTTGTGAGTGCTGAAGTGTTAAAAATGAAATATGAAGAGGAACTATGTGAAAGCCATCAGCCTCCAAGAGGTTTTGGGGAAAATTTCATGTCTCATGTGTGTTAGGACTTGGATTAGTTATAGATTTAATTAGGAAAAAAGTTAGGAATTAGTAATTTGGTGTTAGGAGTTGTAATGTGGTGATTAAGGCTTTCAAGACAAATTTAAGGAGTTAAGTTTATTAGTTTGAATTAACCTCAATTAGTTTGAAATTCAAATTTCCAACACATTTATTAATTTAGGAATTTGAGAGAGAAAATGCTATTTGTTATGACATGACATAATGTCTTTGATTTCAGAAGGAAATTTGAACTTTCTTAATCAAACTTAGGCCTTCATTAACCTCACATAAATCATTTGACTCAAAATTAATATATAAAATTAATTTATCTTTAATTAGCCCTTAATATTACCTATATTTCCTTAATCTTAATTTAGCTTGTTTAGCACTAATCAAGGACAAAAATGTAAATTCACACAAAAACTCCCCGGGACCATCTGGACTTTCCAGATATCATGCAACATTTATAATCAACAATTCCAACTCTCAGAAATGGCCGAGTTCCGTCACTTAGTCCACGCTAAATTACCTTAGGTAATTTTGGGAATTTTGTATCCTGTAAAACTAAGAAATTGATATTTTCATCTTAAAGATCCATAACACATTTAATCCCTTTCAAACATAAAACTAACCCCTTGAGGTATATCCTTATCGGCCATTCTCCAGCCTTCAGGCAAAAATGACCTCAGGGCATTTTGGTCATTTTTGGCACAGTTGGAAAATTCCTGCATTACACTTCAAAATATATATCAATCATGATTCCATCTTCTCTCATATAAGAGCATTTATCATGAGCACTCACATTTACATATGCATAAATCAATCTATTGACATTTACTCATCATTTCAACATATTATGCGTCAAGAAATTTCCTCTAAGAAAAATATGATTAAATTACTAAACATCATCAAAACATATCCAAACTAATTTTTAGAGGTAGTATCAATGAGATCCAGTTAAAATTTCAAAGCATAATAAGGTCTCTAGCTATATTAATAAATTTTCACAATTTTGGAATACGAGAAATTGCTCAATTTCAATCAATAGCTAAGAAGTCTCAATTTTTATACCCTATCAAAAAAAACACCTAAAGTCGTTCAAAAAATTTATGGTTAGACTTCAAGATGTCCTCAACATCCTGTAAAATTTTCAGCTAAAAATTTGGTCATTTGTTAGGGTCACAAAATTAGACAGATAAATTGGAGCTTTAGAAAACATCGCCAAAGTAAAACCTAACCCTGCTAGCTTCAAATTTCTAAAAATAGCAAAAGTGTTTAAAATGAGCCAAGAAAATTTCTAGAAACGCTTCATATGTTGGCTCCATCATATAAAAATGTAAGCTCATGATCAAGTCTCTAAATCAGTAAGAAAAATCAAAACAATCCACCTTAATAAAAAATGGGATTTCCAACATAGGTCATAACATATTTTGAGAAAAATGATTCTCTAACATCATCCAAACACTTCACCAATTTAAACACATCAATATCTGTCTATGTAATATCAACCAATAAAACTAGAAATTCCAAGCTCAATCAATCAGAAAATTTCAAGTAAATTTTGAAAGAAAATGTGATAATAAAGCCCTACTTGACTTTTGTAAACTTAAGCTTTCTTCTTGTTCCTTAAAAGCTTCTATGACCAATTCTTGATTAACCCAAGTGGATCCTTCCTTAGAATAGTAAGAACAACAACAATTTGATGATATGATGATATGAAGTTTACTTACAAAGGGTTGATTTGGAGTTGTAGGAGTTAGTATATGACATATGCTTTGGATTATAGAGTTCTTACATGAATACTAGGTCTTCAAGTGGTGGTTTGGTAATTTCTATGTGAAGAAGATGAAGTTGGTTGTCTCCTTGGTGGTTTGGCTGAGAACTTTTGAAGAAAATGGCAAGTTGTTTTGTCTTGTGCATTTATAACAAGATACATGTTAATCTTACATTAATAAATGATTTGAAGATAATTACATGAATTTTGAACATTCCTCATTTGCCCTTGAAAGGCAAGGATGTGTCTTTCTTTAGGCCATACACTTGTCACATTAGGTGGCAAGTTACACTACAAGCTTCAAATGATGTAAAAACTACACATCATAATTTAACCGAAATTGGAAAACACCATACCCTGAAAAATAGATATTGCCCAAAATTAAATTTCTTGTCTTAAAATTCTTATTTCTCACCTTTCTTAACCTTAATCCCATATTTTCTCATTTTCAGGCATCTCTAGATCCCAATTCTAGGGTTTCAGTGGTCCTCACGTGCTTGCGGGACTTGTACAATTACTATTCACATTTTTTGTACACGTCCCTTGGACCGTCCTCATCATTGCTAACCTTCTAATTTTTTAAATTCTCTGGAACAAAGTTCAAATTAACTTTTCAAATAATTTTTCAGGTGTTACAATTGTGAACAAGACAAAAGCAAGAGGTAGGATTAAAGTAAAGGAAGATACTATTGAAGATGCTTATCAAGTGGATGATTCACCCTCTTCAAAGGCAGGAATCAAGGAGGACAACCTAAAATTCCTCTTTCCTCGACTATTGGGAATTGACAGTAATCGAATGAATGATATAACCACTTAGTGAGAAATAAGATGAAAAAAGTGATAATAGTGGTGATGATTCAGATAATGATCAATAACAAATTGATGATGAAAACAACTCTTAAACTTTCATATTAACTAAGGTGTTAAATATTATATACAATACTGTTTGGAAAATACTTTAAATTTTTCAATGTAATTAATGATTTTTGTGGACTATTTAATTATTTCAGTATAGCTTGTAATATGAGAGGCTAACCTCGAAAGGTTGGTTTACCCACCACCACCACCATCACCACCCGTGCCACTACCCTCCACTACCTCCACCTTCATCCTTGCCACCACTACCCCTCCATTTAGGACGATGCCCACTCCTAGGTATGCTAGCCCCCCACTTCCACCTTATTCCCATTCACAAGCAATAGTGACCCTTCCCCCAACCTCACCACTACCCCAACTCCTAGACATCATATTAGATCCATGCTTCCTCTGATGAGTCATGACACAGGTCCCTGATGGTAGACCACCTAGTATTAGGCCCAATAAGAAGGGGTAAGTTTAAACATTTTTTATACGACATTTTAATTTTCAATTGCGTATGATATTTAAAATATTTACATTGTTTTTAATTTTGTTCATGTATGTAACAGCTTTGATCTATTTGCTAAGTGTTACCATTATATTATTAAGGTTATACAGAGTATAACCACCCATGGCCTAATTGGACGACATTGAAAGAATGTAAGAGATGCTGTAGGAGTGGAAGGTAATTCTATGATTTATTCGCTTTTATTAAAATATGTTTATATTATTTATATGCTTATGATTACTTATGTGTTGTGAGTTTTGTGTATGTAGAGGACGTTCTACATTCTGCGTGAAAAATTAGCTAACTATTAAGAGGGCTTAAAGGATTAGGTCCTCAAAGTGATTACGAGACATGTTCCATGTCCGCAAAGGCCATATGAATAGCTCGTGGCTGATGATATATCCTCAGATGAAGCTTGCGGCACCACTAGGCCTCTAATGCGATATTTAAGGCAATAGGTCTTACATGGAGAAGACAAATTAGGCCTAACTAATAAGCATGTTCTACATACTCTTGAGGTCGAGCACCTAAGAGGGGATCCAAAAACAATATGTAAATTTTTAATCTTTCTACATGTAATATTACTAAATGTTAATTTACTACATTTGAATTGTGGCAAATACTTTTTATGACTTTATTATACATATCTGTTGAGAGTATCGAGGGAGTTAAACCGCACTTTGAACCTAGGGAACATTGTTTCAAGAGATCTACTATAGAAGGTGAGCAGGAATCAGGTAGATTGAGAAGTTGGTAGATCCTCAATCTAAGACCACTAATGTAAGTTTGAGTTCTACATCTTCTGCTTAATTTTTATTACTTTTTTAATTATGTCATAATCATTACTTACATATGTTTTATCTTTTTTTCTTTGTAGTGTGAGTTTACATACTTTGGAGCAAGTATAGGTCCTGACCAAACCCAAGTGGCTGAGGTTAAATGCCTTATTGTAACACCCTAATATTTAACCTAACACGCCTATGTATTAAGATTAATTATTAGTTATTACTTTTTTTTAAGTCTCGTTTGTAAAATCACTGAATCTAAGATATGTAAATTTTTTTGGAACACAATCCAAAATGCGAGCCGTCGTATACCTTCATGAGCGAAACGTAAGACTGCAAGGAAATTAAACATACAATTGAAAGCAATAAAGAACACATCCATTCATGAAAGCAAATGCCATGATATATTAGATCACATAGTTTGATACATAGTTGGATACATCAACTGAAATTAAAAACATAAAGTCATACCTACATAAGTGGACGGTAGAGCTTGCAGGACATAGAACATAAAACAGAAAGTAAACATAACAACAAGTACAGGGGAGCCCTAAAAGATCAAACCCCAGCTATAGCTACCCCTCCCTCGAAATGATTGGTGACGTCCTA
>JAMLFY010000016.1:19681782-19706782 GCA_030441495.1 Dalbergia oliveri
CTTTTTATTTTATGTTAAAATAAGTTGCCTTTTGTTTTTATTTTTCATTTTGCTCTTTCATGACAACTCTAGGATAAATGATTTCTTTTATGTTAGATACCGCTCTTGTACAGTTTTATGTTTTATTTATTTATTAATGGAAACCATAGGATAGACGACTTTTATTTTCTATTATTTATTTTGCAGGTGTTGGTAATGGGTAGTGTTAGGATTCCAGGTTTGTATGCTCCCTTCACACACAACACTAACACATTAATCACACACGAGTGGGGCCCTATACCCGGGTTTGAGTGCAACTTGAGATAGGTAAGAGATTGTGTAACAGTAGCCATATTGGATGTACGTCCTATTTGGTTATTGTGAAAATCTCGTCTAGTGTGACTTTTGTAAATGTCCTCATCTACCTTAACCTTGTGGATAACATTTCAAAAGAGTTGTTAGCTCTAGAGGCCATAGAATCCTGAGTTCATAGATCCACTTGATGAAAGTCTTCACAGTAGAAAGCTTATGAGACCATAGGATAGCCTTCCACAATTCAATAGGTCACAAAGGGAGCATACCTTCTTCTTTAACTTATTTTCTTTGTACATAAATTCTTTAACTTGTTTACAAGTTTTATTTGTATTTTCTTTCTAAAGAAAAATCACTCTTTCTTTTGTTCGCAGGTTTGTTAGAGAGCTATATCAAGTCTTGTTGTGAGTATCTTAAAAAAAAAAAATGGAAACAACCATGAGATCAAACAATTGTGAAGAATTGAAAAAGACTTTACATCTTAAAGCTAAGAAGCCTGACATGAAAGCTTGAGATCTTTGAGTCAGTTGTTAAAAGCTCCACAACGTCTTTCTCTCACAAGAAAATATGGAAAAGTCCTGAGCTTGTTAGAGGTGGAAGTCAGGCAGAGGCAATCAGCCCTGGCGCTATTATGATCCTCCATTCCGATGCTTTACCTTTCAAGATTTCCAGTTGGCACCAACCCTTGAAGAATTTGAGCTGATCCTAGGGTTACCACTAGAAGGAGAAAAACCTTACAGCTACCAAGGACATTATGCTTCTTTGCATACAATAGCAAATGTCCTCAAGGTAAATGTAAGAGATTTGAGTGAAGCACAGAAATGCAGAAATGAGACCAGAGGATTCACAAGAGAGTACTTGGAAAAACACATGCAGCGATTAGCTCAAACTGAGGATTGGGACACTTTTTCGGATGTATTGACCCTCACCATTTATGGAACCATTTTGTTTCCAAATATTGATGGTTTCGTAGATCTAGCAAGTTGATGTATTCCTTGCCCGAAAATTTCATGCTCAGAATCCTATTCCGGCTCTAGCAGATGTATATTGTTCCTTGAATTTTTGCTATGAGAAGAATGGCAAGAGAGTTTTGTGTTGTTTACCAATGCTATATGTGTGGATTATTGCGCATATATTCCAAAGAAGTAACAAGACACTCTGTCCTATCAATGATCTAAAAATGTATCAGGTCAAGAACAAAAGTGGGCGAGAATGGGCTGAGGAATTTGCCAAGTTAAATGAAAAAGTGATTCGATGGTACCTTTGGTGGGAAGATGGGCAGACAATGATTTATCAGTGCGGAAATTTTCCAAATGTACCTCTCATGGGTACTCGAGGGTGTATAAATTATAATCCCGCATTAGTGTTGCGCCAACTTGGTTACCCCATAATGGAACCACCTTCTGAAGCTACAATAACTCCTTTCATCATGTACTACTCCGATTCGGATGACATTGCTCTCCTCAGAAAATCCGATCTGCTTGGAATAATGTTATCCGAAAAGGAAAAGAATTGGGAGTTAGGAGTTGTGAAAGAAAACTATCGCCAATGGGTGAAAAATAGAGCTCAAGAGGTTAAGTTGCCATTTAGAGTCTCAACTGCAATTACTCCTGGTAAGACATTGGCTTTGCATGTTGATGAAACTGAAGAAATCAAAGATATAAAAGAAAGATGAACAAGGCTGAACAAGAAAAGATGCAAGTGGAGGCTGAACTGAAAAATGCCCATCATGATTATGCAGCTTTAAACGAGAAAGCACTAAAAGAGATCAAGTTCTTGAAGGAACCAGGTAAGAAGTTAAAACTAGGGCAGGAGCACATGATGAAAACCAAAGAATGTCTCATGGCTGCCAATAAAGAATTAGGACTTCGAAGGCAAGAACGCGATGAAGCATTAGCTGAAAATCAACGATTGAAAAAGCCTGCAAAGTGCTAAACCGGAAAAGCTCATTAAAAAATGAAGGACAAATGAGACAACAAATTGGGGAATTGAATGATGAATACCAGAAAGATTGAGGAACTAAATCAACACCTGAAAGATGAGATCGTGTATTATCAAGCTGTTCTGGA
This sequence comes from Dalbergia oliveri, assembly GCA_030441495.1. Lineage (NCBI taxonomy): Eukaryota > Viridiplantae > Streptophyta > Magnoliopsida > Fabales > Fabaceae > Dalbergia > Dalbergia oliveri. The sequence goes on from JAMLFY010000016.1 coordinate 19,684,143, forward strand.
AGAAGAAAAGAAAAAGATTGCAGATTTGGATCTTGAAGTGTAGGCATCGAGATCACATCATTCATGAGTTGAAAGTTCGCTTTTCAAACCTGGCGGGCTGGCCAATACAGCAATAGAAGATGTTCCAAGATACTTGGAAATGGCTAGCAGGAAATTATCCCCTTTGAGACTCCAGATGAGATTCGCATCTTCGTCAACTACTGGAGAGATTTGATTAGAAAGATGAAACAAATGATTGCAGGAAAGACGTTGTTGAGCTATTGGCTTTTGAGTAACAATGTGTGGCTTTATGATGTATTTCTTTTGGAAATGGTTGTAATAAAGATAATGCTTTGAATGAATAATCATTCCTTCATCCTGTTTGATCTCATGGCAATAGTCATTTAAATTTAACATAGTACCTTTGAACGAGACGTTCTGGGAACAGTTATCATCAAAGATACTCACATCAAGACTAAGCACGATAGAAGGTCTCTAATAAATAATATTTTCTTTCTTTCTACTAAATCTCATTTTCCCAGGTAAAACTTAGTCACAATTGGGCGCCCGAGGAAAGAAGATACCGATCTCACTCGTATTCACAATACTAGAGCTCGGACCAAGATGGCTGGAGGAAATTCTAACCCAGAAAGGACACAATCAGTTACAACTAATGTTGAATTGGGAAGGAATCTGAACATGGAGGTTGATGCAATAAGAGGGAAATTGAATGAAATGTCAATTAATCAAATAAGGATAGAAGAGATGATGTTGGCCATGAAAGAGTCACTTGATTCATTGGGGACTTATCAAAACCAAGACAGGTTGGTATGCCAGCAAATATACAACCTGGTGCTGCAATGATAACCATACCTGAGACATTAAATGCACCTGTAAATGTCACCCAAGGTGTGAACGATGGAGTTGAGATTCCAAATAACTCTCATGGACAGCCACCACCCACAATGCCATTGGTGGTCCCGATTGGAGAAGGCTATCGTCCATTAGAGAATGTTCATGCGGATGGGCACGAGCATGCTACCCATGTTTGGGGGCAACCTCATGTTGTCATCCAAAAACAACCATTTTCCTCGGATAATAGCCGTGCGGAGATGAATACAGACAAGTTCAGAGAAGAATGGATGAAGAAGATTCAGGAGCAAATTAAAGCTATTCAAGGACCGAGCACTTATAGTTATACGGAGATTGAGCAACTTTGCCCTCCTATTGATGCAGTGGTTCCTAAGGACTTTAAAGTTCCTGATTTTTCGAAATATGATGGCACGGCAATCCTCTTTTTCATTTAAAGAGTTCCTGCACAAAAATGTCAATATGGTCCAAGGATGAGAAGTTTCTTATCAGCTTTTTCCATGAAAGTTTAACTGGACCAGCTTTAGAGTGGTATATTCAATTAGACCATTCTAAAATTTCTTGTTGGAGGGATTTAGTTGACCAGTTCATGAGTCAATATAAGTTTAATATGGAAATAGCACCTACTCGTGAGCAGTTGAGCACGATGCAGAAGAAGAAAGATGAATCCTTTAAGCAATATGCTCAAAGGTGGAGAACTTTAGCTGCTCAAGTGCAACCATCACTTATCTCTTCAGAAATGTGTTCGTATTTTTGGGGACTTTAGGGTCTCCTTATATTGGGGCAATGGGAGCAGCATACAAGGACTTCTCTGAGCTAATAACAGGTGAGAGAATTGAGAACTTGGCTAAAGCTGGAAAACTTCCTGTGAGCAATGAAGACACGAGAAAAGGATTCCGCCTAGGAAGAAAGAGGCAGAAGTGAGTTATGTGCAAGGTCAGCAATCTTTCATTCCAAGATATTCCTCAACACCCCCAAGATCCCAAATACCATCCATCCCTTATTACCCACTATACCAAGCCACTCCAACCACAAACACAATTCCATATACCCAACCTCAGGTCAATAACATCCGTATACAGCCATACCAACCAAATCGCCCAGCCTACACTTACAACCCGACTACACATCCCCAAAACTACCCAAACACTACCCCGCCTCGACCAAATTTCCAAAACCAGAATCGTAATCGATTCCCAAACCTTCCACCTTTCCCAAAGTTATCCATTTCAAACGTTGACCTTTTTCAAAGATTTTGATGCTCACCTGATCTCACCATGTCCTGTGCGTCCGTTAGAACCACCATTTCCAGCTTGGTACAACCCAAATTTAACTTGCAAATACCATATGGAAGTTGCGGGACATTCAATTGAAGGTGTGAAGCCTTCAGAGGGAGGAGAAGGCTAATTGCTTGTGGAAGATTAACCTCAAGAGGAATCAAAACCTGATATTGTTAACAATCCAATGCCAAATCATGAAGGAGGAGGTCGAGTAAATGCTTTGATGATGGAGGAACCCTTGATTAAGAGGGTCTTGAATCTTCAAACTCGTATGGAGAAAATTTTCTTTGGTTTGAAGGAAGCTGGGTATAACATCACAACATCTGCATCCATGATGAAGGAAACTGAGAAATATGATACGAAATCGAGTTGTAAATACCACTCGGAGCCTTTGGTCATGACATAGAAAGTTGCTGGGATTTCAAGGCTCGTGTAGGGATTGCTCAACCTGGGTGTGATACAAGCAAAAAAGAAATTGAATTCACTTGAGGAGGTGAATGTGATTGAGCGTTTTGTCCTTCGAGTGCCTCCACTTAATCAAGTGTCGAAGCTAGAAAAAGTAGTTATCACTGTGAAGAAACCTACACCTTTCGAGTATGAGAATACGCATGCTGTGCCTTGGAGTTACGAAACCAAGGTAGAGACAAAAGGAGATATAGGGGAAACTTCAAATGTCCAAGTAGATGGAGTGGTAACTAGTATAACGAGAAGTGGAAGGTATTATGGTCCCAGAGAATTGGAGAAAGGAAAGTTTGTTGATGAAGAGATTCCTGGAAAAAGCTCAGAACTTGGAAGGAAAAGAAAAGAAAGAAGGTGAGGAGGAGGAATTTCTAAAAATCATGAAACAAAGTGAGTATGATATTCTAGAACAATTAAAGAAAACTCCGGCCAGAATATCTCTTGTTATCACTCTTCTATCATTGAGCCTCATCAAAAGAGTCTTAAAGGTCCTGAAGGAAGCTTATGTCAAGCCTGATGTTTCAACGGAGAACATGGTGAATATGGTGGATCGGTGAAACATGTCAACATGATCACATTCTCTGAAGAAATTGTGTCACAGGCCAACCCACAAGCATTGTATATAACTCTAAAATGCAGAGGCCATATAGTGCCTAGAGTCCTCATTGATGGAGGATCGGGATTGAATGTTCTACCATGTCGACCTTGAGTTACTTGTCAATTAGCAAGGATGATATATCACCACAGGTGATGATTGTGAAGGCTTTCGATGGGGCAAAGAAAAGCATCCTTGGGGAAATGTTGTTGCCATTGGAGATTGGCCCAAGTAGATTGAAGTGTTATTCCAAGTAATGGAAATCGAATCAGATTACAATATGCTTTGGGAAGACCATGGATTAATGATGTTGGTGTTGTTCCCTCAACCTTGCATCAAAAGGTTAAGTACATAGAAAATGGCTCAATTGTTACAATTCATGGAGAAAAAGATATCATAGTATCTAAACCAGTTACATTGCCGTATGTTGAGAATGTGGAACTGGTAGAGAGTTTATGGCATAACCTAGAGGTAGTGGGGCTAAATCAAGAACGGAATAAGTCTCCAATGCAAAATCAAGTGGTGGCTCATATCATGGCTAAGAGTGGATACCGACAAGGTAGAGGATTAGGACTACGATTGCAAGGTATCAGGACACCAATACCGTCACCATGAAGCCTAATCGGTACGGTTTGGGATATAATGCACTATTAGAGGAGGAGATGAGAGGCATGACTCTTGAGCGGGGAGAACAAATGGAGAAAATGAAGCAGATTCCTCACCTGAAGGAAACATTTCCAGGCCCAGCTGAAGTAATTCTAGCTGAAGAATTGCTATCCTCTTGTTATTGTACCACTATCAACATGGTGAATGCTGATAAATTGAAAAGAATAACCCTCATGCTATCAACAATGATGAGATGCTGATAACTAAACTGTTGAATGTGATTGATGTTGTTGCTTTAAAGTAATTGCTTGGGTTGTATTAATAAATACTGTTTATGCTTCTGTTTATGCTACTCAAAGACATCATCTAAATGCACTTGCATGATTGTTCAATAATCTTTTTCTATATCTTCCATTTTCCTTGTTTCTATTTACCATTCTCATCTCATTAATTTGTGCCTTTATCTTATTTCCATTTTTCCACCATTTGTTTTGGCATTCCAACCTATCCTAATTGCTTTCCAGGAATTTAAATACTATAAAAATTTTGCCGTATGAAAAAGACCTTGGAGACTTATCAATTGATTCCTTGCGGCACTTGATTGTGATAGCCACGAATCTGATGAGGAGGAAGAAATTCGGGCACTTTTCAGACCTCCTGGAGCATCCAGAAAAGGAGATTGACTTAGACAATGAGGTGATCAAGTTGGTTAATCTGGATCCTGAAGAAGAGAAGAAAGAGCTGAAAATAGTGGAAAACCCAGAATGCTCAGAAATGATTGCTTATTCAAAGAATATTTGGATATTTTTGCATGGTCCTATAGAGATATGCAGGATTGGATCCAGAAATAGCTTCACATAAGATCCCTTTGTATCCAGGAGTTGAGTCCAAAAAGCAGAAATTGAGAGAATGCGGCCTGAAATGTCGTTAAAAATAAAAGAAGAAGTGTCCAAAGCTAGAAGCTGGATTTCTAGAGGTATCAAGACACACGACTGGGTAGCTAACATTGTACCTGTGCCTAAGAAGGATGGGAAAGTTAGAATGTGTGTGGATTATGGGATCTAAACAAAGCTAGCCCGAAAGATGATTTTCCTCTCCCTCACATTGATGTCCTTGTTGATAATCCCAAAAAACTACCGGTTTTCATTTATGGATGGATATTCAGGTACAACCAAATTCCCATGGATGTTAATGATAAAGGAAAAACTACTTTTATAACTCCGTGGGGAACATTTTGCTATACAGTCATGCCATTCGGCTTGAAAAATGCCTGCTACGTACAGCGTGCTATGGTTGCATTATTCCATGATTTGATGCATAAGGAGATTGAAGTGTATGTAGATGACATGGTTGCTAAGTCTAAAGAGGGAGAAAGCCATGTGGCAGTCTACGAAAGTTGTTTGAAAGACTCAGAAAGTATAAATTGCGCTGAATCCAAATAAATGTGTTTTTGGAGCTTCTACGGGAAATTACTTGGATTCATTGTTAGCAGAGAAGGAATAAAGGTAGACCCAGATAAGGTGAAAGCAATACAAGATATGCCTGCTCCGAAACTAAACGGGAAGTTAGAAGTTTTCTGGGGAGACTCAATTACATTGCTCGATTCATTGCCAATTTGACTAGTACTTGTGAGCCTATATTCAAGCTAAAACATCAGCCTGGAGAATGGAATGAGAAATGTCAGGAAGCCTTTGATAAGATAAAGACTTATTTAATGAAACCTCCATGCTGACCCCACCTACACCAGGTCGTCCTTTAATCCTGTACCTCAAGTGTTACCAACATCCATGGGGGCAATGTTAGGACAGGATGGCGAGTTGGAAAGAAAGAGCAGGCAATCTATTATTTGAGCAAGAAGTTTAATGATTGTGAATCCCGTTACCTGGCAATTGAAAAAACCTGTTGTGCGTTAGCATGGACTTCTAAAGGTTGAGGCAGTACATGTTATACTACACCACGTGGTTAATCTCTCAATGGATCCATTGAAATACATATTTGAGAGTCCTCATGTGTCATTGAGAATATCGAAATGGCAAGTGATACTATCAGAATTTGATATCAAGTATGTATCCCAAAAGTCTGTCAAGGGAGGTGCAATTGCTGATCATCTAGCTGAAAATCCGCTTGAAAGTGAACAGTTAACCTCTACTAAATTACTTAGCGATGAAGTACTGTTAGTAGAGAAAGAAGAGACAGAAGAAGAAAACATGTGGGAAATGTACTTTGACGGAGCTTGCTAACATGAATGGATGTGGAATAGGAGCTGTTGTGGTCTCACCTATGGTAAACAATATCCAGTCTCTATCAAGTTGGATTTTGAATGTACCAACAACATCGCAGAATATGAGGCGTGTGCAAATGGTTTGCAAGTTGCAATTGACTTGGGATCAAAGAATTAAAAGTCTTTGGAGACTCGCACTCATAATTTATCAAGTTAATGGACAATGGCAAACAAAGGATCCAAAATTGGTACCTTATCAAAAATACTTGTCTCGACTAATTGAGCAATTTGATGATGTGTCATTTTCTCATTTAACTCGAGACAAGAACCAATTTGCGGATGCTTTGGCAACTTTGGCTGTAATGACCAAGTTAGAAGTCCATGCTAATGTCCAACCTATCCATGTGGAGGTGCAAAGTGAACCAATATCCTGTGACAATGTGGAAATTGAACCAGGTCAACCCTGGTATCATGATATTAAGCAGTACATTCAAAAAGGAGAATATTCTGTTGGAGCAAACGAGGTGAATAAAAAGACAATCCGTCGAACTGGCTATGAGCTTTTTCTTGAATGGTGAAGTCCTCTATAAGAGAAACCATGATACTACTCTCCTGAGATGTGTAGATGCTCATGAAGCTAGAATAATCATGACTGAGATCCATGAAGGAATATGTGGAACCCATGCTAATGGTCATATGATGGCACGAAAATTTTAAGGAGTGGTTATTACTGGTCCACCATGGAGAGTGATTGCATCAATTATGTTGAAGTGCCACAAATGTCAAATATATGCAGATCGAGTTAACGCTCCTCCATTTCCACTGCACAACATGGTGTCTCCGTGGCCTTTCTCAATGTGGGGCATGGATGTCATTGGTCCAATCAATCCCAAAGCATCCAATGGTCATCGTTTCATCTTGGTGGCCATAGACTATTTTACCAAATGGGTGGAAGCCGTTTCATATGCTAATATCACACAGAAAGTATTTCAGATTCATTAAGAGGGACATTATTCTGTAGATATGGGATTCCAGAAGAATTATCACAGACAATGCTCTTAATCTCAATGGTGCAAAGGTTCAAAAGTTCTTTGAGACTTTCAAAATCCAGCATCACAACTCAGCTCCTTATAGGCCTCAAATGAATGGTGCCGTCGAAGCTGCAAACAAGAATATCAAGAAAATTGTTGCCAAAATGGTGGTAAATTACAAAGATTGGCATGAAATGCTGCCATATGCTTTGCATCAGGGACAACTCCTTTCTCATTGGTGTATGGAATGGAGGCTGTATCCCCATTGAACTTGAAATCCCATCATTAAGGGTTTTGATGGAGGCTGAGTTAGAAGAATCTGAATGGATGAAGGTTCGATATGAACAGTTGAATATGATAGAAGAGAAAAGGCTAGCAGCTATTTGTCATGGAAGTTGTACCAAAGTAGAATGGCTAAAGCTTTCAACAAGAAAGTCCGCCCAGGGATTTATTACAGGAGATTTGGTTCTAAAGAAAATTCTCCCTAATCAAGAGGATACACGGGGAAAATGGGCTCCAAGCTATGAAGGTCCTTACATTGTCAAACAAGCATTTCAGGAGGGGCATTAATCTTGCAAAATATGGATGGACAAGAACTACCTAGACCAGTCAACATAATGGTCAAAAAGTTTTATGCTTGAAGAGATACTTTGAAAGCTCATTGGGTTGAAAACAAAAAAAAATGCAACCTAAATAAAATCTAGGATGAGAAATGTGAACACCATATTTTGTTCTATTTTATTTTTTATTTGCATAAAAAAAAAATCCAAAATAGTTCATTTTATTGCATCTTTTTTTCTCTTGCTAGCTCATAACCAAAGAAGCAAAAAGAGTCCAATCCTTCTAGCCCAATCCGTTGTTTACCATCTCAGTTTTTTTTTGTCCAAATTACTATATTTTATTTCAGTTCCATTTTGTAAGCCACGTTTCTGTTAATTCAAAATTAAAATAGGCCATTCCACTTTTTGTCCGCCCGTTTTATCTCAGCGATTTTATCCATTTCAGCCCATTCCTCATAATAAAAAAAAAAAAAAGAAAACAAAATTGATGTTCCCATTTCAATTCAAAACAAACAAAATAAATAATAAATAAACATGGAGGAAGGACGGGATAGGTGTTGCATGGCTCTCCCATGATTCCACGGGTTGCCTCCCACTTCCAGCATGAGCCAGGTCGACAGAGGATGGGCTCTTTGCTTAAATTAATGGAGTGTTCAGGATGTAAGGGGGAGGCGTGAGGACAAGCCCGGGTGATCCCCTGGACCCCTGCAAAGCATGGAGACAAATATTAATTTCAGAGCAAACCCAATATAAATCAGGAGCTGTAGCTTCAAAGGAGGAGGAGAAATGAAAAAAAACTCCAGAAGCTATAGAAACAACCATCACACCCTCACCTCGATCATCATCCACCCACAAGCAACTTATACCATAAGCATCATTCACCGTCACCATTATCATCCCATCATCACCATCAACCACATCCTTGTCCATAACCACTATCATCATCTACAACTTGACCAAAAATTCAAGCCAAAAACACATCAGGATTCAACCCAAACAAGCTTCAGATCAAAACAACCCAAACTCAACGAAATAAATAGAAACGAGAAGGAAAGTTCCACCCACTAACCTTGGCCATGCCGTGAACCTCCTCCTTCCCCTTTCCGTTTCTGCCTCCTGACCGCCCTTGGAGCCACAAACCGCCTTCGTGACTCAATCCACCACCGTTACCATCTCTCCGCGTGAAGCTCCTCCCGCAAGCCCAGCATCATCAACACCAAAACACAGCACGCATCCAGCCATCCACCGTCAACCCGAGCCCGCATTGCGAAGCAGCGCGCCTTCCCGTCCGATCTTCCATACCAGCGAGAAGCGGTGAACCAGAGACCGCCTCTGGTCTCTCCCCGTGAGATCTCGCCACGCGCGCCACTCGTCCCACGAACCCAGCTCACGCCGACTCACGAAGCCTCACCGCCACTCCGGCCGCGAGACTAGAACCACGCGAAGGAAGCCCTTCTAAGCCCTTACTCTCCGCCTCGCGACCAGACCGGCCAGCCCGCCGCGTCCATTCCGGGCGTGTTCGGCATCACCTCACGCGGCGGCTCGCCCGCATTGCCCGCCACCGCGAGACATCAACCGTGCCTGGCCACCCCGCGACTTCCTCTCGCTCTCTCGGAAGGACCCTGCCTCACTCCAACCACCACGCTCCCTCTCGCCGTGAGCCCAGAGCCGTGACCTTTCCAAGATCTCCTAGCCGCCGCCTCCACCATTTGATTTTGATCTTGTTTCGTTTCAATTGAGGGCAAGTAGAATTAGGTATGAGTGAGGGAACCCTTTTTATTTATTTATTTTTTTTTTTTGAACCCTTGGTCAGTATTTGTTTGGTTTTTTTGTTAGAATTAGTGTGTTTTGGGCTTAGCTAGGTGGGCTCATCTTTTTTTCTCTTTTCTCTAGATTCGCATTTTTGGCATTGTTTTGGTTGGGCTAGAAATTTTTGTTGGGGAGCTGGTTTAGAGTTGTATAGGTTTAGATTTTAGTTGGCCCAAATTTTAAACTCCAAAAAAAAAAAAAAAATAAAAAATAAATAAATAAATAAATAAAAAGGAAATAAAGAAGATGAAAAAACAAAAAAAAATAATAAACAAATATATATATATAAATAAAAATTTTGATCCACGCAACAACTTATGATTTTGATGTACGATTTATCATCCTCAAGTTTCATAAGATTGTAAGGGTTTATTGTATAGTTCATGCTATCCTAGATCCCTGCAAAAGTGGATTTCAATCTCTTCAAAAATCATTTTCAAAAATTAAAATCAATCAACGCACTTGTCATTTATTTTCTCTTAATTAAAATCCATCAACACAGACTCATTTTCTAAGAACGACGTGGCTTTGAGTTCCTCATTGCACCAGAGGATACGTCGCGTAGCAAACAACTATCAAGCCAAAATTAATTTTTCATTAAATTGCGTCCTTTTTTTATTCATTTCCCTAATTTAATTTTATTTATTTCTATGTAAACATAATTATAATTTTGGGAAAAATAAATATTTTAAAGTTATAAATAAATTTGCATAATGAGCTCTAGGGTAACCGTATTCATACGGATGTATTAGGGTGCAAGTGGGATTAAGTTTCCACCCTTCCCTAATCATAATCAGAACTGAACCTCAAATCTCATTTTAAAAGACCAGTTTGCAAATTAAAGGTTTTCCAGTTTTAGCCAGAATTAAAATTGGTGGCGACTCCCTTTTATTTTAAAATCGGTTGTCATTTTAGTCGCGGCGCCTTGGGTACGTTGTGACAGTTTGGCGACTCCACTGGGGACGTAGAGAGTCAAGCCCATTAGAATTATTATGCAAATAATTATAACTTTATTATATTTATTTTTCCCCACAAAACTTTAGTTTCACTCTTATATTTTTATTTTTTATTTATTTTATTTTCTTCCTTTTTTTTTTTTTTTTTTTTCTTTTCCTCTTAATGGTTGGTTTTATCTGTAAATATTTCTTATTCAAACACTAGGACAAAAGACTCTTTTTCAATTATATCTGGACCTTAGGGTAGAGGACTTTTGTATGTATATTGTTTTGGGTTTATTTGCAGGAATTTGTATAGTACATAAGGGTTTGAAAGGTTTGTATGCTCCCCACACACTGTCACAATCACTGTCCTCACACACTATTTGGGCCCTATACCCGAGCCTTGGAAAGCCATAGGACCAGAAGGGTTTCGACGTTGTTTTTGTGAGGCTTATGCTTCCCTCAGTCGTTGACTCATCCGCTCAGGTTGTTACTAGAACTATGGGTTGCCATATTGTGACTTTTATGTCCCTGGTTTAACTCATGGAACTGGGTCTTTACCTTATTGGTAAAGGCAGCCTGGGGACCATAATCTTCTAGGGGTCTAGATCCACCCAAAAGCTATGCATGTTAGAATGACCTTGGTTGGCTACCTCAAATAGGGTTGATCATAGAACCACCAGCATTAGGTCTCACCCCTCTTTTAGGGCACAAGGGAGCATACTTCTTATCTTTATCCTCTTTGATATCATGTAGCATTTAGCATATCATGCATGATTAGTTTTCATCCTTTTCTGCATAAGTAATTCATATTTCATCATGCATAATATCCGCATTTTCTTTATCAAGCATGTTCATTTCCTAAAAAAAAAAAAACAAAAAAACAAAAGAAACAAAAATCATATTTTAATTGTCATATTACATGCATTCTTTACATGTACCATGCATATTTATTTTAGGTACAACACACATCTCATTATTGTTTTGTTCTCTTTGAAGGATTTGTTGGTGGCAAGGGAATATCAGGATTAGCAGTAAATGATGGACAAAACACAACACACTAGCAATGCGTCCCTAGAAGAAAAATTTCAATGTGATGGCGAATCTCAGCCTCTCTGGAAAGATTACGTCATTGAGTCAGCTACCTGGTGAAAACAAAAAGCATTCTCAAAGAAGTATGGTTCCATTCTGGACCTATTGCTTATATCAGAGAGACTTCTGTCCTCAATGTTTTAGCTTAGACTGGAACCAGCCTTGAGAGGTTTTGAATTGCCAAACATTGATATCACTCCTACCATTGAAGAATATGCCTGCATATTGAAACTCCAAGTAAGGGAGAACACCTCTATTTATTTTCATCAAGAACAACGTGCTCCAGATGTGAAGATAGTTGAGCAATTTGGGGAATTATTAGGGGTACCAGTGACTCAGGTGAAGTTAACAGGGCATGCAAGTCGAAAGGAGTAACTAAAGCACTCCTAGAAGAACGCTTAAAAGACCTGGGCCGTCTAAAGGAATGGACCACTTTTGCAAGAGTACTGGCATTCGCTATTTATGGACTAATATTGTTTCCTTCCGCTCAAGACATAATTGACCAAGCTGCCATGGATGTTTTCTTTGCTGGAGAAAACAAGCAACGAAACCCAGTTTCCGCTGTTGGCGGAAACGTTTCTGACTTTAAACTTCTGTCAACAAAAACAAAAAGGGAAGATTCGATGTTGCCTGCACCTCTTGTACGTATGGATCATCACACATATGTACGCAGGGAATCACATTAGAAATGTTTCAGATCCATTAAGAAGCTTTCATCGTATTCCCATAAAGCCCAAAGAAAGCCATGAATGGAAAGCTGAATTTGATGCCATAAAGGAACAATCATTCAAATGGGTTTGTCCGTGGTTCGAACCCGAAGAGGTGACATTGTTTTTAGCTGTGGAAAATATCATAATGTACCATTGATGGGCCCAAGAGGTTGCATATCCTATACACCAACAATAGCACTCAGACAACTTTGTTGGACACAAAAGAAACCACGAGAAGAGCGCTTGGAGGACTTTATTTCTGGTACAAGGAAGGTGACCACACCAAACTGTTAGCACGAGAAGTTAAAGAGGCCTGGAGAAATGTCCACATGGCAGGAGAAATGAGTTAGGAAAACCACTCGTGATCAGGACCCAAATACATCACATGGAGAAAAGCAAGAGAGGTACCAAGAGTGTCCCTAACCTCCCTTCGAAAAGGGAAATGATTCATCTGCTGAAGATAGAGGTCATGAAAGCTCAGATGAAGCTCCTAGAACAACAAAAGCAAGCGGAGAACTAGAAGTCATCATCGCACGAAGCCAATGTGAAAAGAAAGAGAGAATAATTGAGCAGCTGAAAGACGAACTTGCTCATACCCCGATCAAGAAAGGGAGAGACAGAGGACCCAAAGCCTTGAAAAGGAAGTCCGAATGATGACTAATGAGAAAAATAGGTTTGTGAAGTATATTAGCCAACTAAAGAAAGCAAATGAAGAATTGGAAATGAAGTTTGGCCAACAAAAACAAATGAATGAAGAATTAGAAGTCGAGATGCAACAGCAAAAAGAAGAGTTGAATCTAAAGATAGAGAAGCTGAATACATCATTAATCCAGGCCAAGGAAGAATGTGATCAAGAATGGGCCCGTTTCATGAAATGCAGAGACCAACTTCTCCGAGAAGATGCGGGTAGATTTTGGAAGAAACAAGCTGGTGATTGGGCAATGAAGGCTGAAGAGTGGAAGGAACGACATGCAAAGTTAACTGAGAAATTGGACCATCAGGTTTCGAAGTTTGTTTATCATTTCAAAATGGCTGAGAAAGAGGTTCAAAAGAATTTCAAGCTCCATCTGCCTAGGGAAATAGGTGATTTCATGAGCATGAGTAGGGACATTGCTAGAGGTTGTAAAAGAAAGAAAGTGGATACTATTGACTCCACTATGATGTAATTTCACTTTTTGAGTAAATGAAACAAGTTCACCCTTCGATTTTCTCTACTTCCCTGTGAATGATGTGCAAGACTATATCCATTGTGGAGCAAAGTCTCCCCTGGACATATTGTCAATTACGTTTTCGCCTTATAGGAAATCCTTCCTTCTGCGGAATGTAAGAAAGGCCACCAACTTTACATTGCTAGTGTGTTCCTAACAAAGTATATTGTGGAAGGATATTCCCCTATACTTTTGTCCATCACATATCTTTTCTTATGGACGATATGTCCTCTGAATATGATATGAATCAAGTTCATCGCGTCAAATACGAATGATGTCCCTCGCCATCAATAGGTTTTTGCTTTAATTCATTTATTTACCCCTGTTTATTTTATTTTTGTTAGAATTAGGGAGGAACGTCAAACATTGCTCCTTCAAAGAAAGCTTTGTCTAGCACCAGGATCCGGAGAGAGGTACGAACTATCCCAGAACGAGAGAGAGAAAGCTGAAAAGAGGAAGGTTGAGATAGATAAAGGCAAGGAAAAGACTATGGCTGGAAACAACAATGACCAGGAAGGGATCTCGGTCAAGAAATTGATGAACTCAAAGACATGATGAAATCCATGCTCTAACCCGAATTCCAACAATTCATCATGGACGCCATGCATATGGCCAAGAGGAATACTCACAATGATGAACATGAGGAACCCCCACCAGGGTATGATAACAATGACGAGTCTATCCTGATAAGCAAAACGATCATGGTTCAGTTAATGAGGTTGTAAAGGAGGCTGAACGGTAAAGCTTAAACAGGAGCCAGGAAAGCATGCAGGAGAGGTTTCGCATGTTGCGAGGACCTAGCCCCTATGGCCCGATGAGCATTAGGGATCTATGCTTGGCTCCTAGTGTAGTCATTCCCAAAGATTTCAAAATGCCCGAGCTCATTAAATTTGATGGCAGGACCAATCCTATCATGCACTTGCGGATGTACTGGACAAATGGGGATGTGGTCCAAGGAGGAAAACTTCCTGATTAGCTTCTTTTCGGAAAGCTTGGAAGGCGCCGCATGGGAATGGTACATGCAATTAGATCAGTCACATATCAGATGTTGGGAAGACTTGGCTCAGGCTTTCACGAACCAATACAAGTTCAACCTAAATGCTGCCCACTAGAGACCAGCTGAAGGGAATTAAGAAGAGGGAGAATGAATCATTCAAAGAATACGCCCAGAGATGGAGAGTCATGGCCGAAGGGTCATTCCCCGATGCTGGAGCAAGAAATGTGCTCATATTTTATCCGTACACTTGAGGGTCCCTTTTTCAAGAATATGGGGACTCACGTGAAAGAATTCGTCGATTTGGTTGAGATCGGTGAAAGGATCGAAACTAATATACAAGAGGGGAAACTAGAGCAAGCAACAGGAGAAACGAGTGAGTCCCAACACAAGAAGAGCCTCCATTTAAGAAGAAGGAAAACACCGTCAACTCCATCCACCCTCAGCAATCACACCCGACTAAACCAATACCCAGTCCACCCATACACACAATACCCACCGTATTCACACCAACAATACCCACCTTCATACCCACCTCCCAGAACCATTTCACCTCAGATACCATACACGCCTCAACCACACCAAATCAACCACGTTTCATATCCACGGCCTTACGCACCACCCAGCCTCACCAAACAGCCCCAAGCCCACCAAACAAATAACCTCTTTGCAACCACACCCTTCAATACCAACAACACCCGGAGACCCCGACGGAGAGAGACCCTTACCCAACTTCCATATGAGTCACGCCAAGCTGTCAAGCATTTGTGTAGGGACAGTTTGTTAAGCCCACGCCCGGGAGGACCTTTATGCCACCATACCCTCCTGGTATAATCCAAACCAAACTTGCGATTATCATTCCAACTCCCAGGGCATTCGGTCGAGACCTTACGGATTTCGAAGCGCGGTATGGCGTTTGATAGATCAAGGTGCCATAAAGCTGGAAGAAGAATCAAGGCCCCACATAAGGAATAACCCGTTCCCCAATCATGATGGAGGACAGGTAAATTCTATTGAGAAGCACACAGGGCGAGGAGTAGAGAACATCAAGCTCCCATTAAAGGAGATCCTGGAATGCTGAGATGGCAGGTTATGAGATAGAAGTAGAAGGAGGGAAAGGAAAGAGAACGATGAAAGAAGACGAAGATGATTGGTTTCTGAGTGTTTCGGCACAAAACATGACATAGAGCAATGTCCAGAGCTAAAGCTCTACGTTGAAAAGATGATCAAACTTGGAATACTTGAGGTACCAAATGGGATCAAACAAAGCATCAACATGATTCACCAGGACCTCCTGTTACAAAGTCTACAGTCACGAGCCAACACTCGTCTTTAAGGTGCCCAAATCATTTCCCTACGAAAGCAATCATGCTGTCCCATGGAGGTATGAACTGTCGTGGGTCTCATTCTAAAACATTCGAAATGACATCCCTCCGTCAGAAATCATCACCTACTTTCAAGGTATCTAGTCTGCCTTCTTCTTGTGCCACAACGCAAATCCTGATAAGCCAGAAGCCAGTGAAGAATATGGCAATGAAGTTTGTTCAGAGTCTATTACCAATGTCGTAGGAATAGGGGGAATTACAGAAGTGGCAGATGTTATACCCCGGAAAGTTTTTGAAGAATCCCCAAGCGACCCCTGAAAAACCCTCAAGTGACACCTACGAAGGAGAATAGAGAAAAAGTCCAGGAAGATAAAGAAGAGAGTTCCTGAAGATAATGAAACAAAGTGAGTATGATGTAATGGAACAATTAAAGAAAACGTCAGCCAAGATCTCTTTATTCCTTGATCTTATCCTCGGAGGCTCATCGCCATGCAATCAAGAAAGTGTTGGATCAAGCATATGTATCTAAGGACATAACCCCTGATCGGGTTGAAGGAATCGTGAATACGATCAGCGCTAATGCCATCACCTTCACTGAAAGCGAGGTTTTCCCTCATCCGGAGGCGCCGAAGGCGCTCCATATTACTCTCAAGTGTCAGGGTTGTAATGTGGCGAAGGTATTAATTGACGGAGGATCAGCTTTCAATGTGCTCCCTTACACCACACTAATGCAATTACCATTGATGCCGCGATGGAACCAAGTGCGACAATTGTAAAGGCATTTGATGGATCGATCAGGGAAATCATGGGTGATATCGATATTCCGTTAATAATTGGGCCCACTACTTTTGTAACTAGGTTCCAAGTGATGGATATTGAGCCCGGGTACACGATGTTGCTCGGAAGACCTTGGATTCACGAAGCAGGAGCCGTTCGTCTACACTTCATCAGAGGGTGAAATTTGTAGAAAACGGGAGACTCATTACTATCAAAGGGAAGAAGAATCCTGGTAACCAAGCCCCTGGCGATGCCATACATTGACGTCCTGAAGACATACTCGAGGTCCTATTCCAAAACCTCGAGATAGCTGATTCAGTAGAACAAAAAGGAAACGTCCATCAAGTGGCTGCCCAAATCATGCGCAAGAATGGATTTGAAGATGGAAAGGGCTGGAAGTCACTTGCAAGGAATCAAGGAGCCGATCTCGCTTCCTGACAACCCTGGAAGGTTAGGCCTGGGATATGAAATCACCAGTGATTCAGAATTCTGAATCCTCCAAGAGGAATGTCCCGCATATTAGGGATACCTTTCCTACACCTGAGTGATGATGGTAGAAGCAGATGAAGCCGTTAACACTCTTGAAGGGATCAGAGGAGCGCCTCGGCTAATTTACCCTAGTCTTGAGCCGCTGAACAATTGGGATTCTGGACCCTTAGAGGATTTGTTGTGTTTTGAGTAATGGGCGCTTTTAGTCATCTTTGTTGTATCTCAATTTCAATTGAATAATGGAACGATTATGCATGGTCTTTCTTTCCGTTATTTTGAAGTCTTTTTTCTTCTTTGCTTATCATTATCTTTTTATTTATTTTGAATCTCATCTCAATTCCAGGGATTCACTTCCTTAGAATCTCCACCTTGTGCAAATAATTGTGAAAATCCGTTAGCTGATTATTGCGTTACAACAGACTTAACGAAAACGAATCTGATGAAGATCCGAGTTATGCCAACAATTCTCCAAAATTATAGATTCAATGGAAAAGGGGATAAATCCACATGAGGAGATTGTCGAACTGTGAATTTGGGTCCTGATGAAGACAAGAAAGAAGTAAAGATAGTGGATAATCCTGAAAAGGAAGAGATGATCGACACGTTCCATGAATTCTTGGACATTTTCGCCTGGTCTTACAAAGATATGCCTGTTTGGACCTAGAAATAGTAGCTCATATAGACCGTTAATTGAAGGGAACCTAACCTAAGCAGAAGTTACTGAATGAGCCCAGAAATGTCACTCAAGATCAAGGACGAAGTCAAAAAGCAACTTGATGCGGGCTTCTTGGAGGTCCCACTATACCGAGATGGATAGCCAACATAGTACCAGTGCCAAAAAGGACGGAAAAGTCAGGATGTGTGTAGATTATCGAGATTTGAATAAAGCAAGCCCGAAGGATAATTTTCCTCTCCCTCATATAGATGTTCTAGTTGATAACAGCTAGAAGTCATCGATTCTCCTTCATGGACGGCTACTCAGGCTATAATCAGATCTTGATGGCAGAAGAAGATAAGGAAAACCTCTTTCATCACTCAGATGGGGAGTATTTTGCTATAGAGTGATGCCATTCGGGTTGAAGAATGCTGAGCGACGTACCAGCGAGCAATGGTGACCCTTTTTCATGATATGATCCACAAGGAGCTAGAGGTATATGTGGATGATATGGTAGCAAAGTCACGAGAAGGGGAGAGCCATGTTGTAGTGCTCAGAAGGTTGTTTGAAAGGTTGAGGACTTACAAGTTGCTTGAATCCAAAGTGCACATTTGGGGCATCCACCGGAAACCTGTTAGGATTCATCGCCAAGAAGGGCATTGAGGTTGACCCAGAGAAGATCAGAGCTATCCAAGGCATGCCAGCGCCAAAGACAAAAGGAGGTTCGAGGTTTCTTAGGTCGACTGAACTACATTGCAAGATTCATCTCCAATTTGACCAGGACTTGCGAGCCAATATTCAAACTGTTGAGGAAAGACAACCCGGGTAAATGGACGCAGATGTCAAGAAGCCTTCGACAAAATCAAGAATTACTTGTCAAACCCACCCTTGTTAGTTCCGCCAACGCCAGGGAGACCACTCATATTGTATCTTACAGGATTGCATGGATCCATGGGAGGTTCTGGCCAGCATGCGAGTCCCTTGAAAGAGCAAGCCATCTACTACTTAAGCAAAAAGTTCAACGACGTGAAGCTAGGTATTTGGCCATTGAAAAGACTTGTTGTGCACTGGTATGGACGGCAAGGAGGTTACCAGGACATGCTCTACTATACGACTTTGCTTATATCTCGCATGGACCCTATGAAGTACATTTTTGAGAGCCGCACATCTCCATGAGAATGTCCAAGTGGCAAGTGGCTTTATCTGAATTCGACATCAAGTATGTGACAGAAAATCAATAAAAGGGAGCGTGATAGCCGATCACCTAGCTGAAATCCACTCGAAGAATACCAACCAATGGAGCTTGAATTCCCTGATGAGGATATCCTAGCAGTTGTGGAAGAAGGTAGTGAAAGAGAGGAAGAAGGGGACTTGATGTGGAAAATGTACTTCGATGGCAAGTCAATATCCATGGGAACGGAGTGGGAGCAGTCAGTATCTCCCAATGGAAAACAATTCCCAATTGCCAATTAAATTAGCTTTCGATTGTACAAATAACACGCTGAATATGAAGCATGCAGGGCTGAAGGCAGCAATATCCCTTGGGGTGCAATACCTTGAGGTCTATGGGGACTTGAGCCCTGATCATCTTCCAAGTCAATGGAGAATGGCGAGTCAAGGAGCATAGGTTGCTGTCATATTACGAACATCTCGTGAGCTTGAAGGATGAATTCAGGACATCATTCCATTACCTGCCCAGAGAAATCAGCGCGGATGCTTTAGCTACTTTAGCTGTGATGACCAACCTCGATCTAGAAGTAGAAGTGCAGCCTTTGCAAGTGGCCCTTAGAAGAGAACCAGCGGATGTTCGAACATTGAAGACGAGCCGGATGGCCGACCATGGTTCCACGATGTTGAAAAGTTCATCAAGGAAGGAGAATATCCAACGGAGCAAATGAGAATGATAGAAAGACACTCAGACGATTATCCATGTCATTCTTCCTCTCAGGCGATGTACTATACAAGAGGAACCACGATGGAGCTTATTAAGATGCGTCGAGTCAGGGGAAGCAAGATCCGTCATTGTAGAAGTCCATGAAGGTATTTGTGGTACCCATGCCAATGGGCACACATTATCCCAGATTCTCCAGGCAAGGATACTATTGGCTCACAATGGAAAGGACTGCATAGACTTTGTCAAGAAATGTCATAAGTGTCAAATCTATGCTGATCGAATCCATTCTCTTCAGTACCATTGCACACCCTTACGTCACCATGGCCATTTGCAATGTGGGGCATGGATGTCATAGGACCGATCAACCCTAAAGCTTCCAATGGTCATCGATTCATTCTAGTGGCCATTGATTACTTTACCAAATGGGTAGAGGCTGCTTCCTATGCCAATGTAACACGGAAAGTGGTAGCAAGTTCCTGAAGAATAACATCATTTGTAGGTATGGATTCCGAAAGACTCATCACGGACAATGCCACTAATTTCAACAATGCAGATGTACGAAACCTGTGAGCAATTCAAGATCAAGCATCACAACTCAGCTCTTATCGACCGAAGATGAACGGGCTGGAGGCAGCAAACAAAAACATTAAGAAGATTCTGGAAAATGGTGGTCACCTACAGAGATTGGAGTGATATGCTGCCGTACGCATTACACGCCTCCGAACTTCTGTTAGATCCTCAACTGGGGCAACCCCGTATTCGCTGGTGTATGGGATGGAAGCAGTGACACCTATAGAAGTCGAAATACCATCGTTAAGGATATTGGCGGAAGCTGAATTGGAAGAAACCGATTGGGTCAAAACGAGATATGAGCAATTGAACATGCTTGAAGAAAAACGGCTAAACGCCATCTGCCACGGTTGTACCAGAAAAGGATGGCTAAAGCATTTAACAAAAATGTTCGCCCTCGAACTTTCCAACCAGGTGATCTCGTTCTAAAGAAAATTTTGCCAAATCAAGAGGACAATAGAGGCAAGTGGGCGCCCACACACGAAGGTCCCTATATCGTCAAGACGCATTTTCGAGGAGCATTGACCTTGACTGACATGGAAGGCAAAGTACTTGCCAAACCAATCAATTCGGATGCCGTGAAGAAGTATTTTGCCTAAAAAAAAAAAAAAAAAGAAAAAGAAGAAGAGAAGAAAAGCTCGCTAGGTTGAAAACCCTGAAGGGCAACCTGGGCAAAAGTTAGAGCACAAGAGAATTTGCTAGGTTGAAAACCTGAAAAGGCGGCCTATGCACTGGTGAAAGTAAGGTCAATGGTCAAGCAGCTATGGGGCCCGAACCGGGCAATTTGAGTATTAAAGGATCATGGCGTATTGTTGAGCACAAAGAAGGATTACATGCGAGATTATGGATTTCGAGTTTGGTGTAACCATGAATCAGGAAAAACGGATGATCACGTGAAAGAGGACTGCCAGCCTTTCTTCATTTCTTATCTCTTAACAATTGTTGAAGTCTTGTAAACTTTTTCTTATTCTTCGAATTCCAATGAAATTGTCTTCCTTTCTTCTTATGTCTCTGGTTATCTCTCATTTTCTACCAAAAATCTTTATTTAAAACCTTGCATAATCGAGACACTATGATTGAAGTATAACTAAATGACTAATTTGCTACAAAGCTCCTAACTCAGGTCAAATGATGGGTTCGAGAGTCAAAGGTGAACGAATTGAGATAGGGGGTCAAAAGGAAGTGAGAACTTGGGCAAAAGAGAATGTGAAGTATCATCAGGAAAAACATCTGATCTACCAAAATATTCATCTAAGGCGCAACTGATTTGGAAGACAAAAGCTTTCTTGAAGAACAATGCAAAGACACCTAAACTGGGGCAATTTTTTTAATTTTGAACACTATTGTCATCATTCTTGTCACTAAACACATCATCATCCGCTTTGCATCATTCATCATATGATTGCATCATTCCTGCATCATTCATGTCATCATATCAGCATTGCATCAGCACTTCATGAAATTTTCAACCATTCACTCTTAAATACTTTCGCAAAGTTTTGCTTGCACAACTCTCAGTTCACAAGTCTCTTTAAATTCCACATCTCATGCAATTACCGCTTTCACAATTTACAGCTTTCACAATTTACACTTTCACAAATTACCGCTTTCACAATTTCCGCTTTCATATTTACGCTTTCACATTTCCGCTTTCACATTTCCGCTTTCACAATTTAATGCTTTCACATTTACGCTTTCACATTTACCGCTTTCACATTTTCCGCTTTCACAATTTACGCTTTCACATTCCGCTTTCACATTTTACGCTTTCACAATTCCGCTTTCACAATTTACAGCTTTCACAATTTAAGTTTCACAATTTACCGCTTTCACAATTTACGCTTTCACAATTTACCGCTTTCACAATTTACCGCTTTCACAATTTACAGCTTTCACAATTTACAGTTTTCACAATTTACCGCTTTCACAATTTACAAGTTTTCACAATCTTTATTTTCTTTCACATTTACAATGCTTTCTCAAGGTTGTTCCACGTAAAACAAAAACAAAAAAACAAAAAAACAAAAACAAAAAATCTGCATTTCATGTCTTTCCTTACCCTAACAGTATGCATTCATCATCATCATGCATTGGTCATCTAGTATCATCCATCAGAACACTTGGTATAGTCACCATGCATATCATCATACACACATTATTATCTTATCATCATAAAAAAAAAAAAAAAAAAAACAAACAAAAAGAAAAGGGTTTTGCATTATCTATGTGCATTCATAACACACCTGCCCATCAGAAAGTTTTGCATCATTCACATGTTTTTCAAGTTTCACGCCTTTTCCACATACTTTTAGTTCTCCCTTACATTTCATTTATTTTGGCATCGAGCATTCATCATGAAATCATCAAGCATCATGCATCATTTCATTGTCATTATGCATTCATTCTAATCATCATTGAGTGGTCATACGCTTATCATCGTAGGCACTTACCGTCGTCAAGGCATTTCCATCTCACATTTGGACAAAATATGTGTTCATCTTTACTTATTTCTTACAGTAAAATATCAAAGTCGCAAACTTTATATTTTTCGATAAGAAACAAGTAAAGGGCAACTGTG